>CAFUXE010000546.1:256903-300788 GCA_903364295.1 Serranus cabrilla | reverse complement strand
AAGCCTGGATGTGAAAAGTCCCCATGAGCCTGCTCACTGTGAGGCCTGTCTGCAGGGATTCTGTACACAGAATTGAGCTTGTGTTGCATTTAAATTGTGTTTATTTAAAATAATTATGATATGTGCGTCACACTTAAATGCCTTAGATAATATTAGCAAAGCATAAGATTTCCCATATATATATATATACCTTTATAATATGTATGATAATCCAATCTTGGCTTCTATGCTTATTCTTGTTAGCACTCAACTGTATTTAAAACATAGTAATATAATATATTCAAGCAAGTCTCATAACAATAAAAAATGTGACAGATAAATAAAGCCTGTGAAAACAATAATCTAAATGTATTTGTGATTTGAAGTGTTTTTATTTATTTATTTATTTATTATTGAGTTTGACAGGTGAACGTTTCTTGAAGGTAAAGTGATCGACAATACCTAAATGTTAAATATAATATTTGTGCAAGTGAGAACTTTAGAAATAGGATATTTTGCATACAGGAGGTTTTTTATGCATTGTATTAGCAGGACACAGGAAGTGAATTACTACATTTCTATGAAGAAATTAAGAAAGAGTATCACCCAATATCACTCAAACAAAATGCAATGTAGCGGTTCCTCTATGTGATTTACAGGAATGTCATTGAGATAACCTCAACGTTTCAGCAAAATAGTAGCAAATTCAGTGTATGAGTCTGACTATATCTGTACATTTGTCATCAAAAGGAAGTTCACAAGAGTCCCACTTGTTGAACATCAATCATAAAATACAAAGACGGGTGAATTTACACAGTCGTTGTGTTGGAGTACAGTGGTTGAACCAGTTTAACCCTGACAGACAGCATTCATCTAAAATGAAAAGAGGTTGGCTGGCGTGAGGTTTGGGGGACACCAGAGGAGACATGTTTCTCACAGGACACGCACACTTTATTTGCTTACCACCAGCAGGTGTGACAGTGGTGCAGCCGCGGTCTGCCTTCACCATCTGTGAGTCACACACTGCGGGACAATACATTCACCATGGTTTATCTTTGTTTGTATGAAAGCGCCTACAGGGAAAGTAGCTGCCGTGCAGACTTTTCCATTTACCACATCATTTTCAGGTGGTTTATCCACCATGTCACGCTTGGTGTACTGTGGCACTTTGTATATCTCGGCCACCAAAGCTGAATTTAGTCTTGCAGGAGTGAGCTGCCCAGGTAAGTGGTGGCTCCATGGACATTTATAGATAGACAACTCTCCTGTTTATATAATCGACAGCTAGATGCAAAGCGATGATTCTTGTGTGCTCTCCAGACATGTAATATTCTGAAGAAACTACTTCATCTGACAAGATAGAGACTTAACTCTGACATCATGACACCCAAGGGCTCCACACTGAAGGTAAAGTATCCTCTTCAGGGGCATATTCTGTCTGAAGTGGTATTTCTGAGGCTAAATAGATCAAGTAAGCCAATTCCTTTTTATGTTTTAGTTGTTGAACTGAAACTGTAATTGTTTTATTTTAGTTTATCCCTCTATCAGTCATGTCAACTCTGGTCATGTTCCTCATTCTTATACCAGGTAAGCTTTTTTTGGAAAGTATAACATTGATTACTTTTATCAAAGTTGACATTTTTAAATCTGTATTTTTCTCACACACAAAAAAAAAACCCAATAAGGATGCATAAAGTAATAATTTAAGTTGGGAATGTGTACAGCATATATATACACACACATACATACAATTTTGTGTTTTTTGCATTTAATTGTAAATACATCCTTCAAAACTCCAAAGGCAATTCTCTTACTTTTTAATCCATTTTGTTAGTTTTTTTTAACTGAAAATGAATCAAGGCAGGTTTATGACTTCTTACCTTTGAAAATTCTCGTCAGCTGCATACAGTGCCATCGAGGTGAACTGCTCTCTGCCCGACCAACCGACCCTGCTGAAGGCTCTGAATCCACTGTTTAACCTGAGCGCCATACGACCTGTCATGAACATGGAAACCCGCACCAATGTCACCACATACTTCACCTTGTACGGGATACTCGGAGTGGTAGGTTTCAGCTCTGAGTACACCAGGATCATTACACAGTTAACTGAGTTCCATTGATTATCTTTGAGGTATTATTCTCTCAAAAGATCTGAAACTCTCCAGATGAACAGTACGTTAGGTAAATCACTAACAAGTCATTTCTGTACCAGGAGGAGCTTTATAAATATATGATTAAATTGTATTTATTCAGTGGTTGAATGTAACTAAGTGCATTTACTCAAGCACACTACTCTTGTTGTTAAATTGTTCCTTGAGTATTTCCATTTTATGTAACTTTATATTTCTATTTAACTACATTTTAAAGGTACATATTGTACATTTTACTCCTCTAAATTTAGTTTTCTTTTCAGGTCAAAATTTTACATAGAAAACATGATAAAAAGCTAATAAATTTAAAGCCATTTTTCTTTTTAAAAAGCCTGTAACAGTATATGAAGAAGGTAAAATTAGCCCTACTATTAGAAAGTTATAGTGAAGAAAACCTGCTCAAATAAACTGCTCAATATTAATAATCCAATAATATACATAAAATATATTTAACGATCTGAGTGGGGCTATTCTGCATAATGATTACTTTTACTTTTGATACTTTGAGTGCATTTTGTTGACGACACGTTTGTAGTTTTACTTAAGTAAGTTTTGTATGCAGGACTTTCTTGTAGTGGAATAATTTCACAGTGTGGTATAAGGGATGTGAATACCTTTTCCACCACTGTATGATTCTGATAAAACAGTCACTGTTGTTGTGTTAAATAATCTCCAATTTATCTTCCAGGATGAAAAGGCTCAACTGCTGCTCACCTACCTTTGGCTACATTATGTAAGTACAGCAATCATCCCTTTTCTTTCAGTCAGTAATGTGTGGATTATTTTTTAATGATATGAATGATTATTACTTATAGCATGCCTGGTCTGTGCACTAACACCGGCTCTGTTGTTTTAGTGGTGGATGAACGAGTTTGTCCGTTGGGACCCGATCCAGTGCGGCACCAATAAAATTTCTCTTCCCAGAAAGAAGTTTTGGGTGCCAGATATCGTAATCAATGAATTGTGAGTATAAAAATGTATTTTAGATATCTTTTCTCTTTTGTTACGGCAAGCCACTACAATTTTTATGTGTGTACTGGTCAATTTTGAGATTTTTCCTATTTTTATATTTTTTATAGCATTGCATCAGTGACCATATTGCCTTCACTAACTCTCATCTAGTGGATGAAATATTTCAATGCCAGTGTGCTCCCAAAATACATGCTTCCAATATAATCTGTGTGCAATTTGGTATTGCATAACTGACCCTATTGCCTTGGCGGAGGTCTGCGCTCTCTGAATGCTTTTCTAATTTAAAATTTGGTGTTTAATTACTTTTTCTGGCCGATGTATGTGGGACTGACTCCGAAAAAAAGTTTGACGACAATAAGGAAGATGTGATGCATTTAAATCCTGAATGTAAACGTGCCATACTCTCACTCATAACTCCTTTGCTTGTTCCTGTCTTGCAGTATGGATGAAAATACAGCCCCCTATGTCCCATATGTGTACCTGTATAGTGATGGAAAGGTGCACGATTCTCAACCAGTCCGAGTTGTCAGCTCCTGTAACCTCGATATCTACACCTTCCCCTTCGATATACAGAACTGCACTTTGACTTTCAACTCCTACATCCACTTAGGTAAGAAAATTCTGAATTTATTCAAGAGATGTAGCAGCATTTGTTGTGCTACAATATGGCCATTTACCTAAAGGATAAGGAAACTCTTAAATGATCAATTAGGGTTGTTTTTTTTATTTAAATTTATTTTAGCCAAAGATGCACAAGGACTGAAATCTGCTGTATTAGTTATCAATAACTGAACTTTGTCCTCAGATTTGGGATAATTGCTGAGTCGTGAGATATAAATATCTACATGTATTGCACTAGTGACAGCTGAATAAAATACAAGTAATGAATATTCGTTTTGCTGAACTATGAATTCCTGTATGTTTTTGTGGATATGTAATGTGGCCGTGACTTCACAGGACAATATATGTCTCTCTGTTTCTCTCCCCAGCGATGGACATAAAGATTATCTTGGGGAGGTCTGCAGAACACATCACAGAGCACTCCAAGAACGTGATGACCACCATGGGGGAGTGGGAGCTGCTGGATATCACCGCACAGAAATACGACAAAGGACTTGATGACAGTGTTTACATTGATAAACTTGCATTTCATGTAGGTTGAATGTAATGTCTGTAAACGGCAGTAACAGGAAATCAAAATATACTTTAGTCTCAGATTTTTAAGAGTTTGTGTTTGGGTTGAAAGTACACAAATTGATGTTGTGAAATTTCTTTCATTCTGTTCCAAATGTTTGACTTGTGTTCGTCCAATGAACTTTTCAAAAACATTCTAAAAAGAAGAGGAACCTGACCGACTGTTTAATGTTCTTCCCTCTGTAGATCAGAGTGAGGCGTCGGGCCACCCTCTACGTCGCCAACCTGCTGCTCCCCAGCTGCTTCCTCATCACAGTGGACCTCTTCAGCTTCCTGCTGCCCCCCCAGAGTGTGGACCGGTCCTCCTTCAAGATGACCCTCATCCTGGGCTACACTGTCTTCCTGCTCATCATGAACGACCTGCTGCCAGTCACTGGAAACACCATACCGCTCTTAAGTCAGTGTTTTTCACACTCAGCAGAGGTTCTCTGCATTTAATGAAACCTGTTACATCAGTTTTTATTCTGCTGTTGCTGATTGAGTACATGAGATTCTGTGTGTGGAGTTATAGATTGACAGCTATCTTATGGTCGAAATTGTAAAGAATTAAGCATTGATTAAAAGCCTTCTCTCTTGACACTATTGTGCGCAAACCATTGAATGAGAAACTACTACTACTAATAGCTTAGCCCATATATATAGAGTGTCTGCTCACCCGTTTTGATGCACATTATGAAGATTCGCATGAGAAAAGTTTGATGGAAAGACCAAAATTTGACAAAACTTTTGAAAATGTGCATAAAGATTTTGCATGAAGTGGGTTTTTTTCCCGAAAACTAGTTAATGCGTTATATGGGAGATGGAAACTCTTTTTCCTAATTCATAAGTTCTGATGTAACGAATATCTAACTTATGACTGATCAAAAAAGAAGAAGAAGAAGCTGATTCCGCTGTTAGTGTCTGATCTCTATTATCTTGTGGGTGGCCAAAGTTATCCAATTAGAACCACTTTTTTGTTTTTACTCTCTTGCGCAATCTCCTGTTCCTCTGTTTACTGACAGATTAGCCTACAGTAATACATTACACTGCCATCTTCTGACTGTTGACTGACATGTTTGACCAGTGTTGGCAGCTGTCCACCTGTTGAATATATAATAAATAATAACACACATTAAGAAAAACCTCTCCCCTGTCTCTGTCTGCCAGACGTGTTCTTCTCTATCTGCCTGGCTCTGATGGTGGCCAGTCTGATTGAGACGATCCTCATCACCAACCTGCTGTATGGCTCCGCTGACTTCGCTCCCGTCCCTCACTGGATCCAAGTGTTTGTTCTGCAATTCCTTGGCCGTCTCGTTTTCATGCCACAAACGGCTAAAAAAACAAAAGATTCAGGTGATTACATTTAGTGAGAAATTAAGCAATGTAAGATTACAGAAAAGAGAGAGTTCATCAGATGGATATAGATGATATACATCTACCACACCAAAGCAGTGAATGTATTCATGTTTTTAATCATTTTAACTTTTTTCCTTCTAAAAACTAGACAAGAAACCCAAAGGTGTGGTGACTCAGCAAAAAGCTGATGATGGGCCTGTGGAGAAGAAGGGGCCTGTGGTGGAGGGCAAGGCCCTTCAGGAGCTGAGGAGCCTGGGTAAGGACCTCCAGGCCATCCGCCTCCAGGTGGAGCAGCAGCTCGGAGGGAGCCAGAGCTCGAAGGAGTGGATCCAGGTGGGTTTCATCATAGACCGCCTGCTGTTCGGCCTCTACATCCTCTTCATATCAGTCAGCTTCATTACCATCATCATTATCTGGGTGAACTCATACTAGTCACTGCTCTCTGTTTTAAAGCGCTTCATCTATGTAGCTGGTGACTCAAAAGCTTGTTGAATTTTAATCAATACGTTATCATCTTGTTGATTTGTTTGGAGCCAAGACATTTATGCATATTCTAAAGTTATTGTATGATTGTTAATAATAACTAAAGACCATAATATGACTATTGGACATTAAATTAACTCCACTACATTAATTCGTTCCAAGCATCTTGTGTTATTTTGTTCTAAAATGGAGGAAATCATTGTACACAAAATAAAATTACTTGAAAAAATTTCATTCAGTTTTTGATTGACATTCATTTCAAACATAACAAACATGTTCCAGCTGTTTTCCTATTTAGTCATTCATTTTAATGATGAGGATTAATGTTACATGAATCAAATTTCCATAAAACGAAATAAGCTGATTTAACGTTTTTAAAAATTAAAGCCGCAAACATTTGTGCAGTCACACACAGAGTGAACAAATAAGTAAGTACACTAAGAAGGGTACACTACATGGTGAGAAGTATTTTGAAATTGGTGAGGTCATCCTCAGGGTTTTGGATGGGGTTGATGTTTTTCTGGGCACAAAGACGGAAGTTGTTGAAAATCTCATTGAATGCTGTTTCATCGAATGTCCCTTAAAATTTAAACAATCTTGTTTCAAAAATCTATGAAATATAACATAAGCCAATTCTAAACTAAATTTGAAAGCATTTAAGTGTCTTTATAAGCAGAACTTTCTGGGATGCAAACGATAGCATCCAACCGCTAATTAGCATCGCCGTCTACAGTTGATACAAAACTAAAATCTGCACTAATTGATTCCTTTTAACATAAACAACCTTGAAAACTCAAAATTTTCTTTAAAATTTGTCTTAAAGTGCACTTACATTAACAAATAAGATTATATTTTTAATGTCTGTACTTGCCAGTTAGAATGTGTGTAGACATCTTTACGGGACAGCCCTAAACATCAGCGCACCACTCAAACTAAGAACCACTTTTGACCCAATGTTAATGTTTTTAGTGCTGCCCGCAGAAAGTCAAGCCTTCTAAGGTTCTATTCATCCTCGTCTCTCTGCTCATGCATGGTAAGCACAGCTCCTCCTGTAATATATGTAAATCTCCTGCTTGTTAATGGATTACAGAAATGTATTATCTCAGTGTTGTCAAAAGGTTTTGGATTCATTGAGGTATTGTCTCTATTTTGCAACTTAAGGACACATACTGTAAATGTGCTGATTAATTCATTTAGCTTTTATTTTGGAAATGCCTTTCCTTTTTGTTAGCTAATGTACTTTAACAAAAATAACGCCACATTTCTTTTTTCCTCTGTAGCTCCGTGCAGTTCAGTCATGCTGAACTGCTCTCGACCTGATCCGATTTCCCTGCTGCAGGCTCTCCAACCGGTCTTCAACCTGAGCTCCATTCGACCCGTTATGAACATGTCAAACCCCACCAAAGTCAGCATCGGCTTCGTCATGTTTGGCATTCTGGGTGTGGTGAGTAAAAACGGTTATGGACCTAAAAACCTTTGGTCTATTCAATCGCTTGAAATGAGTTATTATTGTTTTTTTAAGTACAGCAACCTTGTTATCTTTTCTGTTACTCTTTTGCATATGCATACAATTAAATGTTGGTTCTTTTTCAGGATGAAAAGGCCCAGATCCTAAAAACATTTATCTGGCAAAATTTAGTAAGTACATGCTTTATAACTTCCTTTTATCTCTTAGGAATAAGAAAAACACAGAATTTGTCAGTTTGGATCAGTGTAACTTTTAGGGCAGATCCTGCAGTATATCACCAACAGAAGACTAAATTGTAAATGATGTTACCTATCAAAAAAAGCTTACCACCAAACCACACTACCAAAGAAAATGTTACTCTTGTAAAAGGAAGCAAACAAAGAAAATACGTCTGTTTCTAATTTCTGTTAAAAAGGAAAATTTCACATTTCAAAATATAAACATCTGTCAATTTGAAGAGCTCCATTATTTTCACCAGACATCACATGAAAACTGTAGTGTGAAGCTGTATTTATGTGTTGTATCTGTGTGATTCATGCAGAGATGGAGAAACGAGTTTGTCAGGTGGGACCCAGAACAGTGCGGTTCTTCCTGGATTACAATTCCCAGGAAGCTGCTGTGGGTGCCAGATGTGGTCATCAATGAATTGTAAGTACCATCTCCTCGAGAGTGGAGTGGCTGTGTTAGCAGTATAGAGATGCATCCTGAGCTGTGGATTAACTAGAACTTGTAAATATTTATTACCAAAGGTTAATTAAAATTATTCAACTATGTCTGTTTTATTACAAACAATGCAGGAATAAGGGTCCTTTATTATATCCACTGTCCTGCCAACAGGATCTCTATGCTCCATCACTTCCTGCTTTCACAACTGTCATAATTACTATGGCAACTAGACGTGGCAAGCAAATGTAATTATAGGTTGAATTAAGCTGCTGTACAAATTACCTACTTGGCTGTTTTTTGGGCGGAGAACTTTAAAACTTTTTTTTTTACTTTTTTAATTCACTGCAGTACTCCCTAACTAATTTACTAAGAGTTATATGTATGTCATGTGTAGAAGAATACTGTAAGAATTCAGTATATTACAAAAATACAGGGATTTATATCCGTACTTAGAGAGTAGATATTACTAGCCATATTTTCTTCTCTTCCTGCAGTATGGCGAAGAACTCGGCTCCTTTTGTCCCGTACACCTATCTGTATTCTGATGGCTTAGTGGTCGATGAACAACCCGTCAAAGTGGTCAGCTCCTGCAGGCTCGACATCTACACGTTTCCATTTGACATCCAGAACTGCAGTTTAAGCTTCAACTCCTACTTACACACAAGTACAAACTGACCCAAATCTTTCATCTGCAGAATTCTATTTTTGCTTCATCTCATTTTAATTGGAAATCCCCAAACTGAATGGTGCAGATTTTTGTCCTTAAAGTCTTTATAACTGGATCAAACCTCAAAAAAGCACTGACTAAATTATGCTTTCCTTTCAGTAAAAGCTATACCGATAAACCGCTCATCAACTGCAGAGGAAATATTAAGATTATCCAAAGAAGTGATGACAACTATGGGTGAGTGGGAACTAATTGGAATCACAGCGAAGACATTCCTACTTCCAGCGGGGGACAACGAAAAGTACCAAGAGCTTCGCTTCTTTGTAAGAAAATACTGCAGACTGTAACTTACTGTAATACACTATTTTATTTGTAAAACAACAATAAGAGGAAGGGGAACAGGATTATAAAGTTATAGTACTAGTTATGTCCTATATATGGTTTACCAGCTGCTGTATATCTGCCAACGCTGTTTCAGGTGTCAGTGAGGCGTCGGGCCACCCTCTACGTGGTGAACCTGCTGATCCCCAGCTGCTTCCTCATCACAGTGGACCTCTTCAGCTTCCTGCTGCCTCCCAAAAGCGTTGACAGGTCCTTGTTCAAGATGACCCTCATCCTCGGCTACACCGTCTTCCTGCTAATCATGAACGACCTGCTGCCAGTCACCGGAAACACCATACCGCTCATAAGTCAGTTGACAATAACTTCTGCTAGTCCAACAATCACTTTAAGAATCACCACCATGCACCAGATAGACAAAGTTAGCAGCTAGCTGGTCATATACTGGAGCATTTAGCAGCCAAAGAGACAAATATTTCCCTCGAATGCTGGAGGAAACCAAAACAGAGCTAAAAGGGGAGTGAATTTTGGGTTTACAGTCATCAGAAGACTTTAAATGAATGCTAATGCTACTCAGTAGCTGCCAGGTGATGGTGAAAGCAATAGTTTGCTGAAGACATTCACCATATCAAAGGCAATTGGCAGCCATTTTTGTTTTTTCTGTTATGAAGCTTTGCAAGAAAACAGGATCCTAAAAAGCACTTATTCTTCATATTGTCATCACAGATGTGTTTCTCTCTCTGTGCCTGGCTCTGATGGTGGCGAGTCTACTGGAGACTATCATCATCACAAACCTGCTGTGTGGCTCCACTCACTACTCTCCAATGCCTCGCTGGGTCAAAGTATTTGTTCTTCACTTTCTGGGCCGCCTAGTATGTCTTCCTCCAAAGCCAAGCACTCTAGAGGACACAGTCATCCAAAATCCTGACTCACAAGGTAGTATGCAACACCTGGGAAGAGTTTTCACACAGGTGACACTATTCATGTAGTCATTATGCAAAGAATCTTAAACAGTGATATTTGCGATCTCTCATCTCCTGTGAAGCAGAAATGGCAGTCTCCTCTCTGGTGGCAGAGGACAGCAAGGCTCCAGAACAAAAGGGAACACCAGATGAAGACAAGACTGTGCAGGAGCTGAGGAGCCTGGGTGAGGACCTCCAGGCCATCCACCTCCAGGTGAAGCAGCAGCTGGACGGGAGCCAGAGCTCAGAGGAGTGGATCCAGATGGGTTTCATCATAGACCGCCTGCTGTTTGGCCTCTACATCCTCTTCATAACAGTCAGCTTCATTACCATCATCATTATCTGGGCGCAGTCGTACAACACATCCTGATTGTGCCTTTGTTTGTTGGGGGTGGATTTTCAATGTTGTGTTTTTCTGTTATTGTTTTCATGTATTTAAAATCTTATCTTGTTAACAGTTGTGTTTTAGGGCATTGATATTTTAAAACTCCTTCTCTTGCATGGTGAGTCAAGAAGTAAATATTTGCATTCTTCAACAAATAAATGGACCAATGGGAACCCATTTACCTGGGAGGTTTACTGTAAACAAGACAACATTCATGTGTGTCACAGGCCTTGATGCTAAATCCGACTTTTTGTTTGGCTGTTTTTTAAGTGTTAAATGTATACTGCCCACGGCCCAAAACTTACCCGCATGGCGTGGCTTCTCTAAGAGGCACGGCAAATTGAGTGGGAGCTCAACTTGGTCACGAGAAGCTGCATGCTTTATTAACTTATAACTGTGACTTAAACTGCACTTACTGCTTCAGTGACCACTTTCACTCCTCCCTGCCGACACGTTTATCCGCTCATCTCCTGCTGTTTTCACTGAACAACCCGCTCTCTCTCCCTTTCTCTCTCTCGTTGCCCTTCCTCTTAAAGGAGCCGCGCCACTCCTATACAACACACTGTTAAAATGTAGCTCTCATGCGCATGCGGGTCAGTTCGGGGCCGTGCGCGGATGACGCTGCAGTTTGGTCGAGGTCACATTTAAAACATAATGCGAAATGAATAAATAAGTAAGTACATAAATAAATATTATGTGAACAGCCAAACAAAAAAATCAAGACCTGCAGTGTAAACGAAGCCTAAAGGCCTCATTCCACATAATCATCTTTAAGTTTATATAATTGTGAAATCAGTTTTTTTTTTTAATCTCTTAAGCTTCATTGGTGTCCAAAAAGCATTTTAACTGAAGACACTCTTGATGCTTGTACATGTGAAAGACACTCTCCTTACTTAAAAAAAAAAAAAGGGTTGTAAATGGGAAGTCGGGCCAAGGGGCCACAAATTCTAAATATGAACTCTCCATATTTCTTCTTTTAATTTAATATGATATTAACACAAAATAATAAATTTCAATACTGCCTGCCACTATTGTTTAGAAAAACAAGAATTTTGAGAGTAATAAAAGAAGCTGCCAAGGTCAATGATCTCCTGTTTGTGTCTTTTTTATCTGATTACATTCAAATAAATGAGTGAATATGAGTCCATAAAACAGCTTATTAAACACTCACATTTTATGTATTTTAACTTTGTTTCATCCAGCATACATAAAAGTTTCCCAAAACATTTTCTTTTGATTTGTCTTGATCCACTGGTGTTGTGATGCAAATGCAAGTCTTGATTCAGGCTGAGGTGTGTTAGGTGTGTCATATAATAAGTGAAACAGACTCAAATAGAGTATTAACAATGTCAATAGCCTTTCAATGACAGACCAACAAACAGCATCAACTTGTTTGTTTGTTTTTGTCTGAATTTGCATGACTGATATTTTTGAGAAACAAGATTTTGCATCTAATTACTTTAGAAAGAAAAACTGTTATTTGGGTCGAGCCAATCAGAAACAAGATGCACCTCTTTATAAAGTGATTTTGCTATTAAATTGGGACACATTTGAGCCAACACAGACAAAATGATAGAGGCAAAGACAGCTGGGCTCATCTTCATCTATTTTTCACTACTTCAAGGTAAGGAAGAAAGATCATTGACCATCTACTAGCAAAATAAAACCAAAATATGTTTTAAATCTGTTTAGATTAAAGATAGTGAGCTGGAAGAAATATATTCCATTGTTAATGCTTTAGTAGACTTTAAAGATCATTTGTAAGAAAATATAAGCAACTATGAACTGAAATGTTGAATACGTGTTTGAGATTTTCTCACTTTAAATACAGTGGCAATGAAGAAGAAATCTGCTGCATAAAATACAAAAAACTATTTGTGGTTGTAGTCTTTCATATGTTGTATGATGATGAATGTGGAATTCTTTTTTCTCTCAGGTTTCGTTGCAGCATTGAACTGCACCAGCCCAACTCCTGAGGGCTTGTTTAATGCCCTTGAGAAGGAATTATTTCCTAAAAAACTAATCCGACCTGTAGAAAGCTTTTCAGAACCACTGAACATATCCATAGAAATTATTGTGGAGGGGATTTTGGGAGTGGTGAGTACATGAACTGCACAAATATCTATGCATGCCTGCACATAAACATGCATACAAAGTGCTGTAAATGAATGTCATTCATCATTAATAATCATAAATATGTCTCACCCTAGGATGAAAAAGCCCAGTCTTTAACATTATACATATGGCAAGTCCTGGTAAGTTTACAGAGCACTGACAAAAAAATATCCTAAATCAAAAGTGAAAAGTTTTATTCTGAAAATGACAAAATGCCGAGATGATAAAATGGGTGATCGAACACCATGGCCTTGACAATGTTAAATATGACAATACATTTTGATTGTGGATTCTAATTCCAACTGGGCCTGAGTCCTCTCATCATAACATTTTAGTTTATTTCCATATATTTCACCAACATTTTAGCTGTAATCTTTGCTTTCTTAAAAGAAGTTTACCATCCTTATCCAAACATACAGAATTTATCACATATTGTTGGAAAAGGCTCTGGTCCAAGGCTAGTTTTTCAGATATTTCTAATTTTATGACAGAAACAGAATATGAAAGTTCTGGTTTCGTCTTAGCTCTCTGTGGCAGAGACGAACAAGCTATTTTTATGCTTTGGCCAAAAAACAAACTAATGAATTTTAGTATATATTGTTGATTGTCGTCTTTCTGTGGGATTTATGTAGTGACACAATGATTGTTTTGCTGTTAATGTAGGAGTGGGATATAGCAGGACTGAACTGGGATGAGAAGGAATGTGGAACTAAAAGAGTCACTGTCCCTCGAGAACAAATTTGGACCCCAGATGTCGTCATCTCAGAGTTGTAAGTTAATATTATGTTCAGTAGTATGTAAACATGAAAAAAAAAAGGAATCACACCGTCAACATGCTAGTAAATTGCTGCCCTCTGATAAGTAGTGGCCCCACAGTATTTAAGTATTAAGTATTTATCCTTTATTTACATTATTGGTTATTGAAATGTATTTATTTATCCGTCTAATGTCCCATTTAAATCAGTTGTGACACCTTAACAAACTGTATGTAGAATTAATATGTACATTTATTTGACTGTGATTAAACTTTGAACGATAAAAGACTAGAAGACTTTTGTCATAGTGAAAGCTTGTAAACAGAAAATAAAGGAGGATCTATGATAGATCCCTGGGGAACACCAAAGCTCTGAGGGATCACCAAAACACATCGCAAACTAGAACAGAAGTTTTATGGACTTATGTAGTTTTTGTAAACTGCATAAACAAGAACTGTGCCCAGATTTTTGGGGTGGTTTATTAAATTATGACTTAGAGAAACCCAGAAGAAGGGTCAGCTGAATGCATCATTAATTACTTTTGTGTGCAATTAAAGTTTCTCTGGTTTTTAATTGGATTTTATTCTTTTCCAGCATGGATGAGGACGTTTCTCCCTTCACTCCCTTTGTCTACTTAGACCACACTGGTCATGTATATGATGATAAGCCAGTGAGAGTGAGCAGTACCTGCCGATTAATGATCTACACTTTCCCCTTCGATGTCCAAAATTGCTCATTGACGTTTGGATCATATATACACTTTGGTGAGTTAGTTCAAAAACCTATAACAAGCTAATAACATCTGATCTCAGAACTGCAAACCAACCTCAATCTAGTGATAATTATGGAAGGTTTGTATTTGTATTTTTTTGAATAAACTAAACATTTTACATAAGAGTCAAACAAAATTTCAACAGTATTAGATTCATGTAAAGAAAGTCTGAACATCCGTGAAACCAACTTTCATGATAACAACTAGCTCTATTAATTTGCAGAAGAACACAAGCAACACTTCGCACACACTGGGCATCTCATGTAAACAAACATTACTTACATTTTATTCCAGTTGAAGACATAATGGTGTATCAAAGCATCACAGCTGCAGAAGTCCTGGAGGAGTCCCAACATGTGATGCAGACCACAGGGGAGTGGGAGCTTGTGGATATCAACGCTGGTCCTGCTAGCCTGGATATAGCCGCTGGAAGCTACTCTGAAATCAAATACTTTGTACGTGTTTTTTTATTTTATTTACATGATTAATACAGATATTCATCTGTCTAACATCGCTTTATAAACCAGTTGTGACACCTTAACAAATTGGATGTCGAAATTTTTATGTACATTTATTTGACACTGTGAATAATCTTTGAAAGATAAAAAGTACTAAAATTATGGTGAATGTAGCCTACTGATGTTGTTTTTGTTGTGGGGTAATTTGTCATAGTGAAAGCATTTAAAGAGAAAACAAAGAAGGATCTATGATGGATCCCTGGGGAACACCAAAGCATCACACACTAGAACAGAAAAAGTGTGATTGAAGCTGGTGGAGGAGGGCACTATTACTGGCCTCATTTATTATTAGTAAAATGTCAAGGCTTTGTTTTTGTTTCCCATTTCAAGATAATTTTGAGACGCAGGCCAGTCCTCTACGTGGTGAACCTACTGCTCCCCAGCTCCTTCCTCATCACAGTGGACCTCTTCAGCTTCCTGTTGCCTCCCCAAAGTGTGGACCGGTGCTCCTTCAAGATGACCCTCATCCTGGGCTACACCGTCTTCCTGCTCATCATGAACGACCTGCTGCCAGTCACTGGAGAGTCTACTACACCTCTCATTAGTGAGTGACATCTTTGAAATAAGTAGATTTAAAGAGCAAACTCATTTGTATGTTATATAGAGAGGTTCTCGTAGTAGCCCTCAAACTCAATTAATGATAGCACATCCACAACTTTAAATTAGTTATATTATGATTAAAGTTTCAATGAAAAAAAAATGGTTCTTTATTTCTGTTCCCTGCAGACATTTTCTTCTCGGCCAGTCTTGCTCTGATGGTGATCAGCCTGTTGGAAACAGTGTTTATCACTAATATCCACTTCAGCTCCAGCCAGTATGGTGCGGCGCCTTACTGGCTTCGCATCCTCGTGCTACGATACATAGCGGTTATTGTTTGTTTATCTCCAAAAAAGAAAAGCAACCGCATCACGGTCTCCCTTCACCAACCTGCTACAGGTATAACAAAATTATGATTATTCTTGATTTTATTTTGGTACATACATCACATATCTTTTGTTGTTTAGCATTTCGACCTACATTTTATGATAGCATGTCTTTTTTCAACAGCCATAACTCATTTACTTTGCTTTTTGAAAAATGAATCACATGTCATTATCACTCTAATATTGATTTCTTGACATATACAGCAATTAATAGCATCACTCATTCGAGAGATTTTCCGAGCATCTCTGGTGATACACCTCCAGTAAAACCATCGGAGCCAATCGTGGATGAACTGCAGAAGCTAAACAGGAGTATCTCGGCCATCCGTCTCCACGTGGACAAACACTTCCAGGGGAACAAAACCGAGCAGGAATGGGGAATGATGGCCAGAGTCGTCGACCGCCTGTTGTTCGGTGTGTACATTATCTTTATCACTGTCTGCTTTACAACCATCATTTCTATCTGGATCAGTAGCAACAAATACAAAAAATCAATAAGCAATTGATCATAAGCAAAAGTTTGACCGGGAAGTTGCGGTTAAACCAATCAAATGAAAGAATGAAAACATGGGAAACTAATTCCTTTTTTCTCTGTAGATAAATTACAACATTCAAATTTGCAGAAGAAAGAAAATGAATGCAGAAAATGGTCAGTTGAAGCAATGGGAATGATTACAGCGAACAAAATCTATTTCAGTAAAATATAGGTACCAAACTGTTGTTTCAGGGCAGAGTGAACTCTAAAAGTGCAAAGGTACAAGAGGAAATTGTACATTGGCTGAAAAATATATATTTTTGCAGATAATATGCTACAACACACCTGCAAAATCAATGTCCCTGCTCATTTTAATGTGTTTATCTTGTTTCCAGCAGACTCGTATTATGAATGTACAAATTGAACAAATGTTTTTTGGTAATATTTTTATTTTCTTATCATTATTGTTAAAAAAGTTATGAACTAACATTTTACAAATGTTTTGTGTTAATATTTTGTTAAAACATTTTTACTTATTAGAACTTTCCTGCTGGCTACAAGCAGAAGAGACATCAGAATGATCATTTAAATGATCTATTCTTAATAGTATACAGGAATAGAGTCCAAATGGTAGTTTGCCAGCAGGCAAACGATGGTGGGGGATGGGGGTGAGTTGGGGGGTGGGGTCAGGGGGTTGTTAAACCTGCTCTCTGGAACAGACCCCTGAGGGGACCTTGCTAGTCTCTGAGCAAGCGTGAAGGTGGATGAACAAAGAAACAGAGAGGCAGAATGTGACACTTTAATGCTTTTTGCACATCTGGTTTGATGTTCAGTACATGTCCTCTGTGAAGTTACAATGACTCTGAATTTATTTTGTAATCTAAATTGGGTTCCTGTTCTGAGATTTACTGGTTATTTCTAACCTGCAGCAAATTTGCATCACTTGCATCATATATTGGATTTCAGGTCCTTTTTGAAGGGCAGACTGATGTTTGTGTCCGGTTGTTTTAAGCCTAACCATGTTTGTTTTATTTAGCGTCAACCAAGGGGTTTTGGTGGCTAACCTAAAACAAGTGTTCAAAAAGTGTTTAAGACAACAGGTTTCTTGTGTAACATTTCATAGAAAATAATACAAATCAAGCAGCAAATTATTTTGAAAGAGATTGTATGACCCAGTGAATGAGATTATGTCATTCACAGTTATGTTTAAGGGCACAGAGGCTCTGAAGCCAATTGGCTGCATGCATCATGTGTATTTAAAAAAATATTTATTTATTTATTTTAGGTGTGACCAGCAGCTTTATATCACTTTGTCTGTCCAACTGTCAGTCAATCATTTGGTCAGTCAGTCCACAGAAATTTGGCAAGTAGGTCAAGTTTGTCTTAGCTGTGTGTGTTTATTTTCAAAACTGTTAGCTTAAAGGGGGAGTGGACTATCGTAAAAAGGTAAAATTAATAAATAAATAAATAAATCATAATTGATGAACAGTGCAAAAACTTGGTTTGTGGCAGTGGTCGAAGACAAAATGTCATATAGCTTCTAAATTCCTGCCCATACACTTTAGCCAAGCACCTTTTATGAAGAATAGCTGAAATTTGGCACAACATTTAGAGTGATGTTGTTTGTTTTCATGCTAACTGGCTAAAAGGGGTCTATCGATAAAACAGCACATACAAAAAGGTGCATAACTTCCAAATGGTTTTTGTCTGAATGCAAGAACACGTGCATGCATGTGTACCCTCATGCAGCTAATGCATATTTGCAGGGGTATTTTTTGTGATCTTAGGAGGAGTGCAAACTTTTGCCTTGCATCGTCATTGAAAAAAACAAATATTTCTATGTTTCAACAAACCAGAAACTGGAAAAACACTGTTCAGGTCTCTTTGAAGTTCTTCTGTTTGCTTTTTTGTCCAAAGAATATCAGCAAGATGACGATAATTATTGTTCTCTGAAATATGCAGTAAGCAAGTAAAAACTGTTTGCAATCAATATTTATGTTATTTATTTATTTATACATTTATATATATATATATATATATATGTATAGTTGAAAATTGAAAATTGTTCCTCTTATTTAGAAATTCTTTTGTTCAGAAAAATTAGGTGCATAAAGAGTGCAGAGTGAAGTAGGTTTTCACACTGAAAAGTTTTAAACTGCTGTATGAATATTACAATTTTGTGCACATATTGTGCCTTACCATGTTTCAACCATCTCATATTAAAGTTTTCCATTAAAATGTATATCGCTTTATCTCTTTTCTTTTGTATTGTATTTGATGCAGATTTGAGTACTGATTTAGACTCACTGCATGCCGATGTGTGAGTTTTTAATATTTGCTCAGGATGCACAAACTAAACAGACTTAACAGATGAAGACCAACTCCTGTGATAAAGTTTAAAACAATATCATTAACAGCAAATAGTCCTTGTTTGATTAGTCTAACTTTGACAAACAAGACACACACGCAAGTACTTCAAAAGCAAAGGCTATGACCTCGGTTAAACCAATCACAAACAAGACAAACCTTTTGCTTTGACATGAATAAGACAAGTTAGGAGAGCAGTTGAGCTGACACGGACAAGATGACAGGAGTAAAGACAGCCGGGCTCATCTTCATCTGTTTTTCACTGCTTCATGGTAAAAAAGAATATTGACTATCTAAGAAATAGCAAAGAAAAGGATGTATTTTTATTGTTTTTACAATGTGATGGTAAATGACTCTAATCTAACTGGATGTGCAGTTTGGTGGCACATTTACATATATTGCCAGTAAATGTTTATGTGCAGACATGCAGAGAACATTTTTAGAACGTACACACTGAGTTAACACAATGATGCACTGTTGTGTGAGATGAGTGTTATCTCACACAACAGAAGCACAGAAAGTGAGTGGCGCTGAAGTTTAAACATTATTTTCAGAGGATAACAGAATGTCTCCATTGCTATTGCCAATTTTCTATGAATTGTTGTTAACAATTAGTGTGTATGTAGATCACATGAACCTGGACATAAGTTTTGATGTAAGCGTTGAAAATTGATTAGTTTAGGTACTGATATGAAGCATTTTGTTTAAGTCTTACCCAATTCTGTCCAGCAAAGGTCTTCCTGTGATATATAGTATATACCCTTGAATGTCAAATAATATTGTTCATTTAATGACACTATTATGGGTGTATTTATTGCAAATACAAATAATGAAACATGTGTTGGTAAAAAGTTTATATTTATTAAAATATAACATACATTTTAAGCATGTTACATTCAATTACTCTGAGGCATCAAAATAATTTGAAACTAATTAGTATAAATGTGGAAGGATCAAGAATTCCCACATACTACGAAAGGCGCAACGCCATAGTAAATAAGCAAACATTTGCTTTCTGCTGTTACCATTACCACATCAGAAGATAGCAAAGTAAACTCTCCATCATGAGTAAACACTGAAAGAGTCTCTGAGTCTGCACACTGAAGCAGCCCTATATGGATGCTGTCTCAGGTTTGCCTTTGCTTCACAAAGAAACACATGACTCTAGTGATGTTTGTTATCCCTGGTGGGGATCGTGCTTCTAGTCCTGTAAGTGTGTGTGTGTGTCCGTCTGTCTGTCTTTCAGCAGCTTGTCTCTCATCCTATGGGACCAATCAGCCTAATACTTTATGTGCACCTTTACTCTCATTGCCCTTGTGGTTGCGGTGGTTAACAATTGTTTAGAAAAAAGAATATTTAGTTGACTGTTTTATACCATCATGGCAGCAGCAATGCTGTCTGTGTGTACACCACACGATTGAAAGCCGCAGCAGTTGTCAGGGGAATTTAAACGTTTTGTTCACCTATACACCCATACTGGTATCATTATGTTGAAAGTACATTTCAGTTCAACTTCATCAAATTAGTAGTTATCTTATGAAGCCATAAACACAGTCCATTTTTCTCATTATTTCAGATTTTTTTCTGCCCTGAGCTTTAGCGAAAATGTCCTTTTCACCATACTTTGAATGTCAATCACAGTTTCCATTCAGTCAGTCTTTGCTGGAGGTGTGGACTGTAACCATTGTCGTGGCTAATGCTTTCTTGCTGGCTGCCACTAGTATCTTTAATAGACATTTGTCTTTAGTCGACAAGTGATCTGCTATATTGCCCAAGTAGATTGTGGCAAATGAGTGGTCAATTTTATCCCCAAAAATGTTTTTTTATGTATAACTTCTATAAGCTTTTGCCAGTATTATTGAGCTTTCTTCTTTCTTTTTAGGTTTCGTTGCAGCATTGAACTGCACCAGCCCGACTCCTGGAGCCTTGTTTGATGCCCTGGAAACTGAATTGTTTTCTAAAAAACGGCTGCGACCTGTAAAAAGCTTTTCAGATACAATGAACATATCCCTTAGTTTGGTTGTTTTGGGAATTTTAGGAGTGGTGAGTTTCTTATAAAAATGATTCATGCTTGAGCAACAACTTAGTATACTGCCAGTCAAGTGGATGTATTTTTCATAATCATTAGATCTATATATTATATTTATATTTCATAATCAGATCTGTTGAACATATCCATAGAAATAACTTTCTTGGAGTCCATAAGTTGCATAAAGATCTATTCACGCCTGCACATAAACATACAGAACTTACAGTATACTTTGAGTCAATTTTACGGATATTACATTAATAATCTTAAATGTGTCTTGTCCCTAGGATGAGCAAGCCCAATCCCTAACAACATTCATATGGCAAGTCCTGGTAAGTTATCAGAGCACTGACAAAACATGAATTATTGAAAATCTTTTCAAAACAAAAGGGGTTTTATTCTGAAAATGTCAAAATGCTTAGACACACAATAAGTGTTGTTCTATACCAGATATTCAAACAGTTTAAACTGCTCTAACTGAGCTAGGTAATTTTTAATGTCAACCAGTCAAATGAAAAGTATTTCAGACAAAATTCTCGACCATCAAAGAGGTGTTGGTGTGAGGGCAACCACATCCCAGCTGTTATTATGTAGTAGAAGGTTAGTATGATGTATTATGTAGTAGAGGTGTTCTAGTACAAGTCTGAGATATTGGAGAATAATTCAGTAACTGTAATTGTATTTTGTAGGGATGATGGAGGGTTTTGAGGAAATAGTAATATATCATCTGCGTAGTAACTAATCTTTTTATGTGGGTAATCTGACGAATGCTGCTATAGGTTTAAGGAAAATCTTTACCAGACAAGGGAACTGACACAACTAAAATGGCTGTCATTCTGGTTAATGTAGGAGTGGGATATAGCAGGACTGAGCTGGGATGAGAAGGAATGTGGAACTAAAAGAATCTCTATCGCTCGGGAAGATCTCTGGGTCCCAGACATCAAGATCGTAGAGTTGTAAGGAATAATGGTGTTCAGTACTATGTTATCTTGTTCATTCATTACAAAATAAATTACAACAACAATAGACTTCATATCTGGCAGCACCTTTGTGTTGGTCATACTGGTTAAATGTTCACACTTCTTCAGAAATCATTTTAGACATACCAATTATATAAATAAATATTTTATGGTTTATTAGTTCTAGGTTATAGAAACCCCTGACAGCTGACAGATTTTTGTCATTTTTTTCTTTTCCAGCATGGATGAAGATGTATCTCCCCCAACTCCATATGTCTATTTGTACAACACTGGTCATGTATATGATGATAAGCCAGTGAGAGTGATCAGCACCTGCAAATTAGTAATCTACACGTTCCCCTTTGATGTTCAAAATTGCTCGCTGACCTTTGGATCTTATCTACACTATGGTAAATTACTGCAAAACTCCTTAAAAAGCAAATAACACTTGATCTCCGAATTGTAAGTCAACACACTTCCACACGCTTTCATTTCATTTTATTCCAGCTGAAGACATAAAAATGTTTCAAAAGCTCGCGGCTGCAGAAGTCCTGGCACTGTCAAAACAGGCGATACAGACCCAAGGGGAGTGGGAGCTTATTGATATCAGAGCAGATCCTGATAACCCGGATATAGCTGATGGAAGCTACTCTGTGATCAAATACTATGTAAGCAGTTTTTAACATCGGTATTTGTCTTTTTTTATATGTAAGGAGCTAGCAATAATAGGCTAATACTTTGTAAAAAAGTAGATATTTGATTTTTGTGTGAGTGTGGGACAAGGGATATCTTATTATTTCAGTGATTTTGTCAATTTATCATGATAAATGTTAAACAGGGTGGGACTGAGACTCTGGGCTGGTTTCATCTCTCTTTGGGGGAAGAAATCTGCTTCAATTTTGCCAATTTTCTCAGCACATTCATTATTTGTATAAATTGTTTAACATTTTAAACTGTATTTAAAATAATGCAGACCCAAATGACTAGTTTATCAATGGTAATTGGTTCAATATGTTATATTTTGTTTCTAATCTTGAGGATCTGTATTTCCATTCCATCCAAAGTTAACTTTGAAACGTAGGCCCCTCCTCTACGTGGTGAACCTGCTGATCCCCAGCTGCTTCCTCATCACAGTGGACCTCTTCAGCTTCCTGCTGCCCCCCCAGAGTGTGGACCGGTCCTCCTTCAAGATGACCCTCATCCTGGGCTACACTGTCTTCCTGCTCATCATGAACGATCTGCTGCCAGTCACTGGAAGTGCAACGCCTCTCATGAGTGAGTGACATCTTTGATATGACAAACCCAATTCCAAACAGGTTGGGACATGGTTTATAATGTAAATAAATCTAAATGCAAGAACCTGCTGATCCTTTATAAGATAAATTCAGCTGCAAATTGAACAGAGACAACAGAACAATATGCACTAGCTAAAGCTATGCTAAAGCTACTGTAGCCGGAGCCAGACTGACAGTAGTTAGCTTAGTGAAACAACATATAAACCGTTCTCTGACAACTGTGAGCTGCTACAGAACACTCTTCTAACCTTACAGATGCACAGGAGCCACTGACAAATAAGGACACAATAAATTATTAGCAAGGAAACGACATGTAAGCAGGACGCCATTACAGAATACACAGGGCCGCCATTACTTCAGTGTTAAGACTCACTTTTAACTCTGTTAGCAAAATATCAGTGGACAAATACCTTTTCACTATTGTCTAAAACCATTTTATAACTGTCTGTATTGGTTTGTGTGGTGAAAACTAACCTGTAACAGCAGGAAAAATACACATAAAAGTGAGACGAGACGATGCGTGTTGTTCTTTCTCCATTCATCTGGATTATGAACCCCTGTACCGCCCTCACATGACATTGTGCAAAGCCACCTGCTGGCGTAATGTGGAATAGCATGCCCTACTTTCCCAATTACCCTGAAATGACAAACCTATACATAAAGTTGAGACAGAATTAAGAAAATACATCTTCAAAACAAAACAATAAAACAAATACACATCTATATCTCAAAACCCTTTTTGAGAGTATCACACATGCAGACTGTTTCTACAAACATTTGTGGAACAAGTCCAGCTGTGAAATTTCCTTGCTCCTAAATATTCCACAGTCAACTGTCAGTGGTATTTTAACAAAGTGGAAACGATTAGGAAAAAAATTATCTTTATCTCTTAATCACTCCTTGTCTTTGTTCCCTGCAGGTGTTTTCTTCTCGGTCAGTCTGGCTCTGATGGTGGCCAGCCTGTTGGAGACGGTGTTTATCACTAATATCCAGTTCAGCTCCAGCCAGTACAGTGCGGTGCCTAATTGGCTCAGTCTCCTTGTGTTACGATATCTTGCTATGGCTGTTTGTATTCCTCCTATAAAGAAGAGCAACCGTGTCACTGTCTGCCTTCGGCCAGATTCTAGAGGTATGACTCATTTAGCTGATTTATATTAGTTTTTTATATTAATAATCTAAATCTGCAAAGTAATCAGTAATTAAGGTATCCAGTAAATTTAGAGGAACAAAAGTAGAAAATGGCACAAAATGGAAATACTCATACAAGTTCCTCAATAAGGGACTTAAGCACAGTACTTAGGTAAAAGTACTCATTTAGTACTTAGTATTCATTATTCCTTTATGAAATATTTAATTCCTCAAATTTGTTGAATTGTAAAATTGGAATTATTGAAAAGCTCATACATTTCTTGCTGTTGAGGATTTCCTTAATATAATTTTAAAACATCAATCTTTTCCTTTCAAATTTCAAAGGCACATAACTTACTTATGTTTTGATTATTAGTATTAGTATGTGTGTATGTAACTATGTATGTGTCTCCCACCATGTAATAAACTTTCACTGTGCTCTAAATTTTTGATACATCCAGAAATGGATATCGGCATCGTTCCTTCGAGAGATCTTCAGAGTGTCTCATGTGATAAACCTCCAGAGAAACCTCCTTCGGAGCCGGCCGTGGATGAACTGAGGCAGCTGAGCAAAGATCTCACGGCCATCCGGCTTCAAGTGGACAAACACTTTGAGGGGAACAGTTCCTCGCAGGAATGGCTGATGATTGGAATAGTTATTGACCGTCTGCTGTTCGGCTTGTACATTGTCTTCATATCAGCCTGCTTTATAACCATTGTATGTATCTGGTTGTGGAATAACTTAGGTAATTGACCATCAGCAAAAATTTGACAGCCCTCAATTATAACGAAAAAATGAAATAAATTATAACATGTTGTAGTATTTTTTGTCTGTTCAGGTTTTTTTTCTTTAGTAGCTGAAGATTCAAAATCTGAATTTCTAAAGGGAAAGAGAGGGAGAAGACTCTTTCAAACTGTGTTTACGCAAAGAAGTCCCTATACAGAAAGGGTGGGCGATATGGCCCGAAAAGAATATCAAAATATTTCAGGGTATTATTGAGATAATGATTTTTTTTTTATTATTATTTTTGAGTGTGTGTATAAAAACATTGTACAACAGTTGCTAAATACAAAAAAGCATACTCTTGACTCATTAGCACAAAATGGAAGTATTAGAAAATAATAAAAATAATACATAAAATCGGTTCGAGGTCAGTAAGCACAACCAGAATTCATACATAGGGTACACCAGATTATAAGACGCACTGTCGATTTTTGAGAAAATTTTATTATTTTAAGTGTGCCTTATAGTCTGAAAAATACAAAAAAAAAAAAAAAAAGTACATTTACTCGTATACTGTACTTTTTGAGTTATTTTTTATACAAACAAACAACAGACAGACACACGCCGGTGAAAACATAACCTCCTTGTTGGAGGTAACAATGATGGCAGAAGAACTGCGTTTCATGCTGTTTTCTCACTGTGGAGATTATTAAGGATCCACCGGTTCGCAGTTGAAACGCCACAGAGGCGTAAATATAGCAGCTTAACCGGCAGTCTGAAAGGGGCTAAAAAAGATGTACAGCCACAACAATAATAGCAACAATAATAAAAATATGATTAAATGTGGAAACAGTCTCCAGATACAGACACCACTACACACTTCTACTGATGATTGAGAGGGATAACTTAAAGAAATTCCTACTTGATATATCTTTAACAGGAGAAGGTTGGCTCACAAGCTTTTAGTGTGTTACAGGTGGTCAAGCGACAAATATTTGCAAGTTTCAACAAACCAGTTTACCTGCAGCAATCATTCTGGGTTTGGAGTTAGCTCTGTTTGCTTTTTAAAGTATGCGCAAAGGACCATAGTGAAGTATGCAGCACTAAAACACAAGAGAATATATAAACTGTCTTCCCTTTGCTTTTAACTTATATGTTATGTGAATAAGTAAAAAAAAAAAAATAAGCAAGCTCCAGTAAGTAAGTGAATAAAAGCACAGGACAGAGTAATTAAGCTCTGATCTGATTGTATGCTGTGAGTAAACAGTTGGACACTGGACATCCCTGTTTAGGCAGTTTTACTGAAAATGTTGAGTTGAGCCAATCAGAAACAAGACAATACAATTTGTTCAGGCTGTTGACATTTTGGCTAAAATCTTTGGGACAACTTATTAGATCAGTTGAACTGACACAGAAAAGATGGCAGGAGTAAAGACAGCCAGGCTCATCTTCATCTGTTTTTCACTGCTTCATGGTAAGAAACAAGGTTTATTGGCCTTCTACAAAATTAGCAATATAATCAAGGAAGATGATGTGTTAAAAGATGTAAGATAGTCAGCTGGAAGAAACATGTTCTTATGGAAAGGCTTTTAGAAACTTTCAAGATGATTTGTATAAAGAATTTTAAAAGAAGAAAAAGTTTGTTTGCATGACAGTAGAGTTTTATAATTTGATGATAGTTGCTTTGTATGTAAACATAACGTGAATATATGACTGGATATGAGTTTCATAACATTTCTGTTGCTCATTGGTGTGTACTGCCATGATATCTTTACAACCTATGAAAATGAAAATATTAAGTATTTGATTCGGTTTTAAACCAAAATCGTATCAAAAAGACTTAAATCCTGTGGGATGTGAACCTTTCCACAGAATATAAACAGCTTTCCAATAGATAGAGAAGATGAGAGAAGCACAACATATGTCAAGAATAAGATGCATGCAGCTCTGTGATGCTGTATGTAGGCACAGAGGTGAAATGTACTTTACGGAGTTGTGCAATGCACAAACCGGAAAACACGATATGTCAATCAAAAGGTAGCTGCACCCTGCTGCTTTATTGTCTATTTTACTCTAAATGGGACCAATATTTATAAATTCACGCTGGATTAAAGAAGATTAAAAAGTAGATGCTAGATGAAAAGTTAAGGAATCGCCAAATCCATTGTAATCATGCTCACAGTTAGAAGAATGTGTGCACCAAATTTCATGGTAATCTATCACTTATGACCAAAAATGGAGGGGGAAACAAGGAGGTAGTGTTTAGATCAATCATTATTTGCAGAATAAAATACCTCTATTTAATTGTAAATTATACACTTCTAAATATATAGTCTTGGAAATAATGACTACATTTTTTAAGCGCAAATTGTAAATGTGCATCACATCAGGTGGATATTTTACGGTCAAAACAAGGAGAGAGGAAGGTGGAAAAGCTACCGCAGAAGCAAATGAGGCAATCTGAGAGAGAACAGACAGTGGAGGTGGGCTGGTATGTAATGGTAAACACATGAGAATGTAGAAGGGGATGTGTTACTGTAAGGTGGGAGGGAGTGGTTAGACCGTCAATAACAAGAAGAGTTAGTGTATGTTGAGTAAACAGAGCAAGCAACAGAATCAGTGAATGTGTTGAAAATTGTTTGTACCTTGAAGCTGACATGAAGCATTTTGCTAAACCCATGTCCCGTAATGCATAAAAACAAATATTCAAGAAAAATACATTTATTTGGTCTTTTGCATCTTTCTCTTCTTGAATGCAGGTTTTGTTGCAGCATTGAACTGCACCAGCCCAACTCCTGAAGCCTTGTTTGATGCCTTTGAGAAGGAATTATTTCCTAGAAAACTACTGCGACCTGTAAAAAGCTTTTCAGATACACTGAACATATCCATTACTATGACCGTGGTGGGAATTTTAGGAGTGGTGAGTTGCATACAAAGCTAACCAAAAAAAAACAAAGTATGCTGTAAGTTTTTTGTTTTTTTTGTCATCAATAATTATAAATGTGCCTCTTTCCTAGAATGAAAAAGCCCAATCCTTGACAATATTCTTATGGCAACTCCTGGTAAGTATTCAGGGCACTGACAAAACATCAATTCATCAGAAAATTATCTTAAGCTTTTTTAAAGGGACATTGTATGCTCATTCTCTGTTACAGATGTTAACAGATAAACAAAATGAGCAAATGTTGATAGAAGCTTTATTCACAGTGCCTTTGGAATGTTCTGTGAGATTATTGGCATTTTTTCAGCTTTACATCATAATTGTTCTGTTTAATGTAGCAGTGGGATATAGCAGGACTGAGTTGGGATGAAGAGGAATGTGGAACTTCAAGAGTCTCTATCCCTCGAGAAAAGCTTTGGGTCCCAGATGTCCAAATTGGAGAGTTGTAAGTGAGAAGGATGTTCAGTAATCTGTAGTCTTGTTTATTCATTACAAAACTAAGTGAATCACACCATCAATATACCTCTTAACTGGCAGCATCTATATTTTTTTTGCATTTATTACTGGTGTGCTGTTTTGGTCATACTGGTTCAGTTGTCATGCTTCTTTTGATCATATACCCACAATTTTAGAAATAAAAAAAATTAAAACTTGATGTATTATTGTTAGATACAGAAAAAAACCTTGGAAAAGATTCAGCTGAAAGGCATTCTTTTTTGTTCTTTCCTTTCCCAGTATGGATGAGGATGTATCTCCCTACTCTCCTTATGTCTACTTACACAACACTGGTCATGTATATGATGATAGGCCACTCAGAGTGGTCAGCACCTGCAGATTAGGGATATACACTTTCCCCTTTGATGTCCAAAACTGCACGCTGACCTTTGAATCATATCTACACTTTTGTAAGTCCTCTTCCAACTACCAAATATATTAAATTCTCTGAATTGTAAGTCCACCTCACATTCAGCGTCATTGTAATGATGGCAGATTCCTGTTTAGAGTAGACTGCACTGAAATGATGTCACTTGTAAGTTTAAGAGTTTAATTATGCATTTTCATTAAGGACAAAAGTAGGATTACATAAATACATTTGAATATCTTTGCTCAACTTTTATGCTGACGACTTCTCTATATTTATTTGTACCGCAAGCAACACCCCACACAGACTGGGAATCTAATATGGACAATCTTTTCTTAAATGTTATTTCAGCTGAAGACATAAGAATGTTTCAAAGCCACACAGCGGAGCACATCCTGAAGGAGTCCAAGCAAGTCCTGTTGACCAAAGGGGAGTGGGAGCTAATAGATATCAAAGCAGGCTCTGCCACCCTGCAGATAACTGATGGAAGCTACTCGGAGATCAAATACTATGTAAGCTGTTTTATTTTATTCTGCATTCACATGATGAATTCCAGTTTCTCTATTTACCACCACTTTTTAAAAAAACATTTTTTTTAATTAATATTAGAAAGTAAGGCACATTAGAGCAGAAACCAATGTTATAATTACATTGAGTATCACATCACATCTGTATCACAGTTGAAATTGAAAATGTAAACATATGATACAATGGAAATACTTTGCATCATGAAGGATGAAGAGCAAGACACAATCTGCCTCCTAGGATGTTTTCTTATTTTATATTTGTGGCCCAATAGGAACATGATCGGGCGACTACCACCACTTTTAAATGTATTGTGATACATTCATTCTTTGACGTATTCCCTCCAAATTTCGTCTGCTGACAAAGAAACATAATGTTAAAATTCTCCTAGCAGCTATTGGGCTGGTGGAGTCACATTGTCTGTAGTTACGTAGAGAAATTGTGTTCTTTAGCCCTCCCCATTTTGATTTTTCCTAACCTTAGGCAAGTGCCTAACCTTAAGCCAATTGTTTTGGTGCATTAATCAAACTGATTTACAGCATTCAACAGGGGCCTTTACATATTAATGAGTTGCAATCATTACATTTGCAATGTGCTGAAAATTTGTAGTTATATGTCATGTTTTGTGTTGCATGTTGTTCGGTGTGTGTGGTATAGCATACCAGTTTCTTTTTTTAATGACCAATTCTGGTCTGAATTCTAGTCTTTTGTATTGAGTTTTGCAAAGGTATTTCACTTTAATTATTAATGCTCATAAAAGAAGGATTAAAAAAATGAGACGATTTCCTTCATTTTTGCTGTATAAAAAAAACATTTGGGTTTGGCATCAAAAGACAAATATGAGACAAAAGATCAGTATATTAGCTCCAATTTCCAGCTATAAGAAAAAAGATGTTAAAAAGCTCCTTTTGTTTGACCCAACCCCTTTTTCAAGAGAGCAAAATTATTAGAAAATATGACTTGTTGCCCAGGTGTGTCATTACATC
This sequence comes from Serranus cabrilla, assembly GCA_903364295.1. Taxonomy (NCBI): domain Eukaryota; kingdom Metazoa; phylum Chordata; class Actinopteri; order Perciformes; family Serranidae; genus Serranus; species Serranus cabrilla. The sequence goes on along the minus strand of CAFUXE010000546.1, from coordinate 270,814 downwards.
GATTATTGAAACAATAGATAGAGCTGAATGTCTACTCTCAGTTACAGCTTCAGGTTTGCCTGTGCAGACAGAATTTATGGTTAAAAAGGTGCAACCAACATAAAAACAGAGAGCTGTCTATGAGAGAATTTTGAAGCTTGGAGAAGATGAAAAATCAATCACAGCCATTGCACAAACACTGGTCGTAGCGAGGACAACCATTTGGAATATCCTTAAGAAGAAAGAAGTCGCTGGTGTACTGAGTAACAGATGTCAAACCCAGGAGTAATGGTATCATAATCCACCATTTGCAGTAGACTTCAGGACCAAAAGATCCGATAATGGTGCTGTCTTCTAAGTTGTGTGACAGATCTAGATGAAAATACCTGGAAATGAAAGCTGAATTGCTGATATCTTGTTGCATATTCATCTTTTGATTTCAAACCTGAACTGAAATACAGGTATTGGCCTCGCTGTTTCAAAAGTTTTAGAGTTTAGTTCTGTTGTTGAAAAACTGCTGGTCCACTAACAATAAAACAATTCAACAAAAACTTCCAATATTGCAGGTTTTCTTCAGATGGCTGTTCAAAAATAAGTTTGAAAAAGTGGTCGCAGTTTTTGTTGGAAGTTGATACCTTTTAATAGTTGAAGCATGTTAAGACAGAACAAAAGAGGGCCTCCTTTGTGATGGATCTTTGGGGAACACCAAAGCTCTGAGGGGTCCCTCACCCCAAAAACCCATCAGAAACTAGAACAGATGAAGAGTGATGGGGGCTGATGGAGGGAGTCAACCTCCCAGAAAGATATAATTAATCAATTCTGACTCAAAACTTGAGGCTTTGTTCTTGTTTCTCATCCCAAGATCATTTTGAGACGTAGGCCAATCCTCTACGTGGTGAACCTGCTGATCCCCAGCTGCTTCCTCATCACATTGGACCTCTTCAGCTTCCTGTTGCCTCCACACAGTGTGGACCGTTCCGCCTTCAAGATGACCCTCATCCTGGGCTACACCGTTTTCCTGCTCATCATGAACGATCTGCTGCCAGTCACTGGAGAGTCAACACCGCTCATTAGTGAGTGACACTTATAATATAACTAAATCAAAACTGGTCAAACTATGGCTCTTGTTGGGATGAAGACCGTGTTTTTCCTTAAATATTAGATTAAGTGTTTCTTTTTGACAAGATACAGGTACAGCTTCATTAATAACTTGATATAACACGATGTCACAAATAAAAGCCACCTTTGATTAATAAAAAATGTCTCTTTAATGTTTAACCTTTTTGTTTAATACCACAGATGTTTTCTTCTCCATAAGCTTCGCTCTGATGGTGGGCAGCCTATTGGAAACAGTGTTCATCACTAATATCCAGTTCAGCTCCAGCCAGTACAGTGCAGTGCCTCACTGGCTCAACGTCCTCGTGCTACGATATCTAGCAATTATTGTTTGTCTTCCTCCATTAAAGAAGAGCAACCGAGTCACAGTCTCCCTTCATCAGCCTCCTAGAGGTATAATAACTTCATTATATATATAATTTTTTTTATCATTATTTCTGTCACTGCTGTTCCTGCTTCTTTTGCCACTAAACAACAACTGAAATTGTAGCTTAGCAAACACACTTAGTTATGCCTCTACTAAAGGGCGCATACAGCAAACATATGGGTCAACTGCACCATGATTACTGCACAGATTGTGGCTGCAGATTACATCACAAGCACAAGATGGCAGCATATCCTGAATGTTTTAGCTTCATTTTTGTACAGTGGGAGGAGATGTGTCGTCCATTCTTTGTGTCCGAAATCACTCTCTATTCTCTATATAGTGAATAGGCCATTTTGTAGTGGTGTCCGAATTCTGAGTGAGCATCGCTATACCCTATATAGTGTACTTGATATCCCATAATTTATTGTGAAATGTATGGAGCAGTCGGTTGTCACTAGACAGACAATATTGACCGTCATGCAATGCCGTTTGAGAGAAAGATGGCGGCGGGCGCGAACAGGACTATGACAGACAATTGTATTTTAAAATAGATCATTTTTTTTATTGTTTCATCGACATGTAATTTGTTTAAAGCCCATTATGAAGAAATTCTGTCATGGGAAAACCCATATTATTGCAATTTACTGTCTGGCTTTAAGCTTCACGTATTAACTGCCCGACGGCCGACGACAAATGCGATGTAATTTTGTGCGACAGGCTCGGCATTGAGTAGTGAATGAGTGAGTGATTTCCGACACAATCTTTGATTTAGACCAATGTATTTCTGACAAACTGTAATATATCTAATATCATGATGTTTTTAGACATGGTGTCTTAAGAGTTGATGATTCATGATTTTTTTTTTGTGTTTTTAAAATGTGACAAACAATATGTCTCTCATCTTGATTATTTTTTTCTACATATCCAGGAAGCATCATCCCTCCGAAAGATCTTTGGAATATCTCTAGTGATATACCTCCAGAAAAAAAACCTCTGGAGCCGGTCCTGGATGAACTGCGGAAGCTGAGCAGAGATCTCACAGCCATCCGCGTCCAGATGGACAAACACTTCCAGGGAAGCAAAACCCAGCAGGAATGGGAAATGATCGGGATAGTTGTTGACCGTCTGCTGTTCGGCTTGTACATTGCCTTTATCACTATCAGCTTTATCACAATTGTATGCATCTGGGTCTGGAGTAACCTGCTTTTAGAAATAAGATATCAAAATTGAATACATTAAAATATGTTATATGTCCTTGTTTTTCTTAATATAATGATAAGAGCCTTCCACGCTGTTCATTTCAGTCTTAGGCTCAGGGATGTTCATACAAAATAATTTGTCTGTGCATCCTTTATTAGGGCATGGATATTAAGTAATATATACACTAGAAGGTAGTTCTATATGCACATGTTGGGAATTGACAGATGGGGAATTTATGTTACTTTGTGTCATTGAACTGCCTGAAATGGAAATGCAGCAGCAGGAGGATAAAAGCCTCTGTCTGTCACTTCCTCTCTCTTCTTCTCAACCTGGTCCTGCAGTGAGGATGCAAGGTCCTCAGCAGACCACAGCTTACTTCTTCCTTCTCAACACTCCTGCACGGGAGAGGTTGCAGGACAGCAAGCCTGCACCTCCAGAAGTCTTCTTCTCAACTTAGTTCCTGGGGAACACATGGTCAAGTTTGAGGCATCCTGCAGAGATCTCCCTTCAGAGATAAGAAACCCTGCTGCCACACGATCTACTCTCTCCCAGACTGCTCTGTGCATCAAGATTTGGTGAGTGAACATAAGTTTCACTACAGTAGCCAGCAAAGTGACTCTTTGAGTCAACTCAGAAGCAAACCTTCAACCTTTGTCAACGCCTTTCTTTATTTTCATTCCCATCTGCGAATTGGTATGTTCTGGGATTTAGATAAGGTAGAAGCAAGTAAAAGGCTAAACACAGTATGTTTATGTTTATGTGAATGTTGTTGTTTAATGTGTTAAACTGTATGATAATTGTTTTGCCATACCATTTGAAGTTGAATGTTATTCACTCTTGTTTATACCAACACCAGGTTTTACTAACTAACTTTGCTAACAACTTTGATTTGCTTTGTTACAACAATTCCAATATAATACTCCTTAATTTGGCTTTCTGCATCTACATACACATAGCCTTGGAGAAATGATTCAGAGCATATGGTTTCCGTTGTTCTTCCAAGACAAAGGCCATCGGTCATCTTGATTTTAAGACCTATTGTCTGCCTTGACCTAACATGGTAGCCATCTTGACACACACACACATGCACACACTTTCTCTCACATTTCCACATTGTCAATAATCTTCATATATTATATTGTGTAGGTATCTATGCTGTGTAGATTGTGTGTTGGTTTTGTTTTACTTAGCTTTTTAAGAATAAAGACTCTTTTAGAATATACATACTGTCCATTTAATATTGTACATGATAGGTGATATGCCATCCAGGTGACTGGGACTTGTTAAAGTCTGGGGATATCTGGTGGATGGATGGAGAATGGCATTGGGGAGGTGAGAATGTGGCTGAGAGAAACAGGGACAGAATGGGAAAAGCAGGACTGTACTGACATGTAACAGCATATTAGATGTTGATCACTGAGGTCATTTAACTAGTATAGAAGCGAAACCAAACTAGATTAACACCAAAGCAAGCACTTGGTTGATAGCACAGTATGCTCCACTAAATACTTGCTATAGGTGATTGAGAGGGATTACATAAAGCAATTTCAACTTAATATGCCTTTAGAAAGCATAAAGGTAACAACAACAAACCAGTTTGCCTAAAGCAATCACTCTGCCTTTGGGGTGTCTACCGACTCGTACCAGTTGCAATACGCAGCAATAGAACACAATAGAAAACATAATCTGTCTTCCCTTTGCCTTTAATATACATGTTGTCCTACATTGTCCTACCACAGGTATGCCACAGATGGACTTTTTTCACTTGTGCATGTTGAACTGACTTGAATGGAAAATGCAACACCATTTCTCATCTCAGCCTCTGAAAATTGTGTCTGGATCTCCTTTGTTCTCTCGCAATGAAACAGACAGCAAACTCAGGTCCCCACGATGCCTTGCATTTTATGGCTCCGACAGATGTGTGATAACCTCATTGGTCAAAAAGACCCCTGACAACACAAAGGGTATAATGCTTATAACCCCAAACTGTGAATCATTAAGTTAATTGTTCAAATTGAAAGTTTGATAACTAAATCAGTCTCATGAAGTTACTAGTCATATAATGTATTATAATTAATAATTATTCATGATCATTATTAATAATTCTGACAGCCAACTCAACACACTTTTGAACCATGGGACCCACATAAGTGGTACTCAGGTTTGATATGTAAACCCCAACCCCTAACAAGTAATAGTTTTTTTAAATAATTAAGCTCAGATAAATAAATGAAAATGATTGCAGCACAGAGTAAGGCCTAATCTAGGTTGTATGCTTTGAGTAAACAGTTTTAAACCAACATAAGTGTTCCTGTTCAGGCAGTTTAACTGAAATTTTGCAACTCTGTTTTTTATGACAAACAACACATCCATGCAAATAATTGAAGAGCTTTTAGTTGAGTTGAGCCAATCAGAAACAAGACAATACCACTCGTTCAGTATGTTAACATTTCGCTTTACAATCTATCGAACAAGATCAGTTGAGCTGACACAAACAAGATGACAGGAGTAAAGACAGCCGGGCTCATCTTCCTCTGTTTTTCACTGCTTCATGGTAAGAAAGAGAATATTGACCTTCTACCTACTAGCTATATAATAAAATGAGGCGATAAAAGGTGTATAATAGCCAGCTGGATGAAACGTATTTTTACATAAACCCTTTAAGAAAAGTTAAAGATATTTGTAAAAATAAATAAATAAATAAAATAAACTGTATAATATACAAAATAAATACATGATAGTAGGGTTTTTACTATATGATGATACATACAAATAAAGTGCATGTATGACTGAATATGAGCTTTATAACATTTCTGTGGCACATTAGGAAAAAAAATACGAGAGATCCATATACGAAAAAGCATTGGCAGCCCATTTAAAATATTAAGATTCAATGAAATTTTAAACCAAATTTTTATTTAAAAAAAAAAAAGACTAAAACCTTTGAACATAATATATAAAAACTTTCCACAACCAGAAACCAATATGTTACTGTAGCTAAAAATGCTGAGAAAAACACAACAAGAACAAGAGTAAACAGCTGTGTTTGCAGCTCTTTGATGCTGTATGTAGGTACAGACGTGTAATGTACAAAAATGTTACACAAACTACACAATGTGACATATCAATCACAAGGTAGCAGTGTCTCACTGCTTTATCGTCTATTTTACTCTAAATGAGACCAAATCTTAACAAAATGAACATCATGCTCGATCAAATTAGACTTGGAAGTAGGTGCTAGATGAAAAGTTCAGGGATCCATCACTTATGGCCAAAAATGAGAGGGGAAACAAAAAGGGAGTGTTCAGATAAGGGCATAGAACAGAAGTAATCAGTTGAAACAGGCAAACTTTATTAGATGGGGTAGGAGGCAGTAATGAAGGCTGAAAAACTACCACAGATGCAAATGAGACAGAAGGTGGAGGTGGGCTGGTATATACTGTAAGGACAGTTGGGAAAATGGTAATGAGATGAGAATCTAGAAGGGGAAGTGTTACTGTAAGGTGGGAGGGAGTGGTTAGACCGTCAACAACAAGAAGAGTGAGTGTATGTTGAGTAAACAGAGCAAGTAACAGAATCAGTGAATGTGTTGAAAATGGTTTGTACCTTGAAGCTGACATGAAGCATTTTGCCATGACCTGTAAAGACAAAGTCCTGCCTTTGAGAAAATATGAATAAAAAAAAAAAAATAAACATTTATTTGGTCTTTTGCATCACTTTAGATTTGTTTTCTCTTCTTGAATGCAGGTTTTGCTGCAGCATTGAACTGCACCAGCCCAACTCCTGAAGCCTTGTTTGACGCATTTGAGAAGGAATTATTTCCAAGAAATCTACTGCGACCTGTAAAAAGCTTTTCAGATTCACTGAACATATCCATTACTATTGCTTTGGTGGGAATTTTAGGAGTGGTGAGTTGCACAAAAATGTAATTTAAAACAACTAAGAACACCGTAAGGGAATTTTATTCATCATTAATTATAATAAATATGTCTTATTCCTAGAATGAAAAAGCCCAATCCTTGACGATATTAATATGGCAACTCCTGGTAAGTATTCAGAGCACTGACAAAACATGAATTCATCAGAAAATTGTCTACAGCTTTTTAAAGTGGACATAGACTAACTAATTAGTTTATTAACAGGCAATCGCAATTTATTTATGCTCAGCTTTGGCAACTAAAGTTGGTTTTAAATGCCGATAAATCGAAGGTGATGCCCTAAGAGTTGTCTATTTTTAGAAATATCTCTCATCATTTGGCGTGATGCCTGCCTTTCTTTTAAACTATGTGTGCTTTCACGTAGACAAGCAAAATTTGGTAGATAGATGTAACATGGGGAGACACACCAAAAAGCCTCTTGGACCCATGCCCTAAAAACAACAGGAAGTCAACAATCTTAAATTGAATGTCAATTCTTTAGCCGTTTTTTGGCAGGTTTTGCCCATTTCCAGGCTCCATACCTAAACAAACACCTCCTAGAGATTTAACCCAACTGATTTCAAAGGTGGTCAGTACCAACTTAGGACATTTGCAGTTCAAAGTTGTTCACAGTTTCGTTCATTATTATAGTATGTGGGTATGGCATGACAGTGAGCATTGAGTACTCACCATGCACAGGAAGCTGTTTTAACCTCAGAATACACTATCCAATCTGCCCCAAATTTTTCATGCATGATGACCGTCCAGACCAGAACACATAAACATGTCAATATTCACACATAGTCCTAGTGCCCCTTGTTGACAACAGGAAGTATTGGGTTTTATACAGTTTTTAACACAGTTACTGCCATACAAACAAAATTTGGTAGGCAGATGTAACGTGGAGACATACAAAAAAGCCTCTTGGACCCATACCCTGAAACCAACCGTAAGTCGGCCATCTTGAATTGAATGAGCAATTTTTGGCATGTCCACTTTCCATATTTTGATGAACTCCTCCAAGAGATTTAACCCGATCAACTTCAAACTTGGTCAGTATCATCTTAAGACCATTGTGATTGAAAGTGGTTTACATTATTTTGAGTACTTGCCACGGACAGGGAGCTGTTTTAACTTTAGAATAAGCCAACCAATATGTCCCTAATTTCTGATGTATGATGAAAGTCCAGACACATCCACACATCAATGCTTCAGAAGCATAGTCATAGCCCCCCAAAATAAGATAATGTCAGCGGCAGCTCTACTCACAGTGCCTTTGGGATGTTTTGTGAAATTGTCTGCATTTTCTCAGCTTTACATCACATTGTAGTTGTTCTTTTTAATGCAGCAGTGGGATATAGCAGGACTGAGCTGGGATGAGGAGGAATGTGGAACTTCAAGAGTCTCTATCCCTCGAGACAAGCTTTGGGTCCCAGATGTCCTAATCGCAGAGTTGTAAGTAAAAAGGATGTTCAGTAGTCTCTAATATTGTTTAATCATTGCATAACTAAATAAATCACACCATTAAAAGACCTCTTATCTTGCAGCATCTCTATCTCTTTGCTTTTATTACTGCTTCTGTTTTTTGGTCATACTGGTGTGATTTTAATGCTTCTTTTAACCCTATGACCACAGTTTTCGAAATAATATTCAGAACAATAAATATGCGATGGTTTTCTTAATTGATAGCAACAGAACATCTTAGAAGAGATTCAGCTGACAGGCATTCTTTTTTGTTCTTTCCTTTCCCAGCATGGATGAGGATGTATCTCCCCACACTCCCTACGTCTACTTAACCAACACTGGTCGTGTATTTGATGTTAAACCGCTCAGAGTGATCAGCACCTGCAGATTAGTAATCTACACTTTCCCTTTTGATGTCCAAAACTGCACACTGACCTTTGAATCATACCTACACTTTTGTGAGTCTGCTTCCAACTACCAAATATGTTTTGATCTCTGAACTGTATGTCCACCACACATTCAGTGTTATTGTAATTATGGCAGATTCCTGTTTAGAGTAGACTGCACTGAAAAGATGTCACTTTAAGTTTCAGAGCTTAATTATGCATTTTCATTAAGGACAAAAGTAGCATTACATAAATACATTTCAATATCTTTGCTCAACTTTTATGCTGATGACTTCACTATATTTATTTGCACCACAAGCAACACCCCACACGGACTGGGCATCTAATATGGACAATCTTTTCTTAAATGTTATTCCAGCTAAAGACATAAGAATGTTTCAAAGTGGCACAGCGGAGGAAATCCTGGACCAGTCAAAGCAAGTCCTGTTGAACAAAGGGGAGTGGGAGCTAGTAGATATCAAATCAGGCTCTGCTACCCTGCAGATAACTGATGGAAGCTACTCAGGGGTCAAATACTATGTAAGCTGTTTTATTTTATTCTATTCTATTCAGTATTCACACTTTAAGGTGTTACTTCTAAATTCTCTCCACTGACAAAGCAACGTTATGTTAAAATCCTTGTATCAGCTATTGGGCTGACGGAGTCACATGGTGTGAAGTTATGTCCGTAAATATTGTTCTTGAGGCCTCCCCCAACAAAAGCTTGGTGAAAAAGTGGGTGTTAAAATATGTTGTGGTCATAGTGGATATTTATGTTGGATGTTACTAATTTTGTATAGTTAAAGCATGGGATGGATGTTTGGGGAACACCAAGCAGAACAGAAGAGCGATGGGGGCTGGTGAAGGAGGTCAATCTTGTGGGCAAAATCTTTATTATTAAAATATATGACGTATATTGTCAATTCTGACTAAAAACGTAAAGATTTCTCATTATTTTATGATCAGAACTTGTGAGATAACACATGTAACATGAAAACCTAATTTTCCATCAAAATTCAAAAAGAAATAAAGATAAGCGTTCAAAGTCTGACGAAAATGCTTTGTCCTTGTTTCTCATCCCAAGATCATTTTGAGACGTAGGCCAATACTCTACGTGGTGAACCTGCTGATCCCCAGCTGCTTCCTCATCACATTGGACCTCTTCAGCTTCCTGTTGCCTCCACACAGTGTGGACCGTTCCACCTTCAAGATGACCCTCATCCTGGGCTACACCGTTTTCCTGCTCCTCATGAACGATCTGCTGCCAGTCACTGGAGGGTCAACACCTCTCATTAGTGAGTGACACTTATAACATAACTAAATTAAAACTGGTCAAACTATGACTCTTGTTGGGATGAAGACCATGTTTTCCCTTAAATATTAGATTAAGTGTTTCTTTTTGACAAGATACAGGTACAGCTTCATTAATAACTTGATATAACTCGAACTGATGGTTCTTCTGTCTTCTGAATACAAACAACCAGTTTCTTTAGTTCTACCCTTTTTGCATAATGCGACACGATGTCACAAATAAAAGCCACCTTTGATTAATAAAAAATGTCTCTTTAATGTTTAACCTCTTTGTTTAATACCACAGATGTTTTCTTCTCCATAAGCTTCGCTCTGATGGTGGGCAGCCTGTTGGAAACAGTGTTTATCACTAATATCCAGTTCAGCTCCAGCCAGTATGGAGCAGCGCCTCACTGGCTCAACGTCCTCGTGCTACGATATCTAGCAGTTGTTGTTTGTCTTCCTCCAATAAAGAAGAGCAACCGAGTCACAGTCTCCCTTCAACAGCCTCCTAGAGGTATAACAGCTTCATCATTATACAATGGTGTGAAAAAGTGTTTACCCCTTCCTGGTTTCTTATTTTTTTCTATGTTTGTCACACTTAAATGTTTCAGATCATCAAACAAATTAAGATATTAGCCAAAGACATCACGAGTAAACATAAAATGCCATTTTGAAATGGTTTATATTATTAAGGGAGAAAAAAAGCCAAACCTACATGGCCCTGTGTGAAAAAGTGATTGCCCCCTATACCTAATAACTGGTTGGGCCACCCCTTGCAGCACTATCTTTTACAGCAGTGGAGGAATTTTGGCCCACTCTTTGCAGAATTGTTGTAATACAGCCACATTGGAGGGTTTTCGAGCATGAACTGCCTTTATTAAGGTCATGCCACAGCATGTCAATGGGATTCAGGGCAGGACTTTGACACAGCCACTGCAAAGTCTTCATTTTGTTTTTCTTCAGCCATTCAGAGGTGGACTTGCTGGTGTGTTTTGGATCATTGTCTTGCTGCAGAACCCAAGTTCGTTTCAGCTTGAGGTCACAAACAGATGGCCAGACATTCTCCTTCAGGATTTTTTGGTAGACAACAGAATTCATGGTTCCATTTATCACAACAAGTCTTCCAGTTCCTGAAGCAGCAAAAGAAACCCAGATTATTACACTACCACCACCATATTTACTGTTGGTATGATGTTCTTTTTCTGAAATGTAGTGTTTTACACCAGATGTAATGGGACACACACCTTCCAAAAAGTACAACTTTTGTCTCGTCAATCCACAGAGCATTTTCCCAAAGGTCTTGGGGATCATTAAGATGTCTTCTGGCAAAATTGGGATGAGCCTTAATGTTCTTTTTGCTCAGCAGTGGTTTTTGTCTTGGCGCTCTGCCATGCAGGCCATTCTTGCCCAGTCTTTTTCTTATGGTGGAGTCATGAACATTGACCTTAACTGAGGCAAGTGAGTCCTTCAGTTCTTGGATATTGTTGTGGGGTCTTTTGTGACCTCTTGGATGAGTTGTCACTGCACAGATTGCTTAATTTTCTTTCTACATTTTCAGACAGGATGTCTTAAGAGTTGATTATTTATAAACATTTATGAGTTGCCTTTATAAAATGTGACAAACAATATGTCATTTTCATCTTGATTATTTTTTCCCACACATCCAGGAAGCATCATCCCTTCGAAAGATCTTGAGAGCATCTCTATAAACACACCTCCAGAAAAAACCCCTCTGGAGCCGGTCCTGGATGAACTGCAGAAGCTGAGCAGAGATCTTATGGCCATCCGCGTCCAGATGGACAAACACTTCCAGGGAAGCAAAACCCAGCAGGAATGGGAAATGATCGGGATGGTTATTGATCGTCTGCTGTTCGGCTTGTACATTACCTTTATCACTATCAGCTTTATCACAATTGTATGTATCTGGGTCTGGAGTAACCTGGTTTTAGAACTAGGAAATCATGATCATGGAATGGATTAAAAGATGTTATATTTCCTGGTTTTCTCAGTAATTTGGGTGGAAGAATTTAAATCTGGCATTTGTTGCAAGACAAACAAAATAAAATGCAGAAATTTGTATCATAAGTGCCTTCACTGCAATTCCATGCTGCTCAATCTAGAGTAACATGTTGCGCCATTTAGTCAGGCTTGTTGTTGTTTATATGTTTAGTTTTAGTTTTTGTTATTTTCAAATGTTTATATTTATTGATCAAAAAAATTCAGGTGATGCTTGGTCACTGCTGTCGTAATGTTTTATGAGCATAGGGAGTGAGGGCTTTGAATTTAGTCCGCCATCACTTATTTCTTGATTGACTCCAAAAAAACAGAAAAGTCTGTGTCGAGCAATTTAAGTGTCACTGCCCACATATTTCAATGCATCCTTTATGTTGGCATGGATGTTAAGTAATATATGCACAACAGGAAGGTTTCGAATATGGAGTTGGTCCATAAATATGCAGTAGGGAAGCAGACAGGATGTAGGGAATGGTCAGAAATAGGCTTTACGATTCGTCAGAAGAATGGCAGTTTCAAAAAAGCTCAATCAGGCATAAGTGGTTGGAAAGTCAAAAGCCACATTGACAATCTGGCAGGAAATGATCTGGAGAAGGGCAGGTTATATACTGCAGGGCCGATGATTGGAAGTGGAAACAGGTGAGCAGGAGAATTACAGAATCAGGTCAATGCGACTTGTGAAAATCTGTGGGCATCTGGTGGAAGGATGGTGAATGGCATTGGGGAGGTGACTGGCTGAGAGAAACAGGGACAGAATGGGGAAAGCAGGACTGTACTGACATGTGACAGCAGATTAGATGTTGATCACTGAGCCACAGGTTTCTAAACCAGTGCAAAGCCAAAACCAAACTAGAGAAAAACTAAAACAAGTTAATTTCTACTTAATATACCTTTAATAAGTATAAAGGTAACTTGACGGTTGGCTCATATGTTTATTTGTGAGTAATATGTAATATCACCTGCAAAGAGTTAATTTGGGTTTTTAATGGGTCAAGCATAGCCCTAGCCCACTAGAAGGTACAGAAGGTCTAGAACTGCCACAGAGGAGATTGGTCTCTCACTTGAAGGCTGGTGCTGTTGAAGTTTAAAATCTATTGGCTCTGCCGCTGTGCCACCCCGGATCTGCTTTAGCCAATCCCTAACGTTTGGTCGTGACGTATTACATGCGCCGGGGACACGACAACAATGATTGGCTTAGCTTCGCCATTCGTAGCCTTGGCTAATTCCATTACCACTAATGGAGCCAGCTGGAAAATTAAACTTTTCCCGAATCCCGTGGGAGGAAGCGCTACAACATCCTGACCACCAACAAAACTAAGTAGACGGGGCAATTTGTATAACTTAGGCAGAAATATTGCCCTGCAGCAACCATACACATACATACACACACTCTCACCCACACACACCCTAAGACTGTAAATAGTCTGCTTAGATTAGATATGTATGTTTTGTTCTGCTTTATTTTCCTTTGTATGAATAAATACTTATAACATACGTGCTGTCCATTTAATGTTGTACATGTATGAGTGATATGCCAACCTCTTTAATGCAACAGTTCCAAATTGAAAGTTTAGTAACTTTATGAGACTGATTTAGTTGAATTGGCTATCTTATTTTTGTTTTATTGGGTGGTGTCCCATCTTAAGGGGACTTAGAGTAAATCAAGTCAGGTAATTTATTATAATTAATAATTACCCAACCCCTAATAAGTGTTTTTCTTTTTAATAATTAAGCTCATCTGAAAAAGATTGCAGCACAGAGTAATGCCTAATCTAGTTTGTTTGCTGTGAGTAAACAGTCATTAACGGACATCAGACATCCCTGTTCAGGAAGGTTTACTGAAAACGTGTAGCTCTGTTTTTTTATGACAAACAACACATCCATGCAAATAATAGAAGAGCTTTTAGTTGAGTTGAGCCAATCAGAAACAAGACAATACCACTCATTCAGGCTGTTAACATTTCGCTTTAAAATCTATCGAACAAGATCAGTTGAGCTGACACAAACAAGATGACAGGAGTAAAGACAGCCGGGCTCATCTTCCTCTGTTTTTCACTGCTTCATGGTAAGAAAGAGAATACTGACCTTATACCAACTAGCTATATAATAAAATGAGGCGATAAAAGGTGTAAAATAGCCAGCTGGATGAAACTTATGTGAACCCATAAAAAAAAAA
>CAFUXE010000546.1:243611-256870 GCA_903364295.1 Serranus cabrilla | reverse complement strand
AAAAAATACACTGTATATACTATACTATAATATACAAAATAAATACCTGATAGTAGAGTTTTAGAATTTGATGAGACATACAAATAAAGTGTATGTATGACTGAATATGAACTTTATAGCATTTCTGTGGCACATTTGTTAAAACTGTTATGAGATCTTTACAAACTATGAAAAAGCACTGGCAAACAGTTTAAAATATTAAGAATTTATTTTATTTTTAAATACTAAAACCTGTGGGATGTGTACCTTTTAACATAATATATAAAAGCTTTTCACAACCAGAAACCAATATGTTACTTTAGTTAGAAACGCTGAACCACACCATATGTCAAGAACAAGAGTAAACAGCTGTGTTCGCAGCATCGTGATGTTGTATGTACTGTAGGTACAGATGTGTAATGTACACAATCATCAGAATCAGAATTACGTTAATAATCCCCAGGGGAAAATTACTTTCATTACAGACACTTCAGTGTGAAAATATTCCAAAGAGTAGAGTAAGAAGTATGAGTTTGATGACCACCAGCAGGAATGATTTCCTGTGGCGCTCTCAAACGTTACACAAACCACACAACGTGACATGTCAATCACAAGGTAGCTGCACCCTACTGCTGTATTGTCTATCTTAATCTTATTGGGAACAATATTAACAAAATGAACATCATGCTGGATTAAAGAAGACTTGGAAGCTAGATGAAAAGTTCAGGGATCCATCACTTATGGCCAAAAATGAGAGGGGAAACAAAAAGGTAGTATTCAGATATAAATAATTTTTCAGAGCATAACAGAATGCCTCCATCCAGCTGTAAATGATGCACTTATTATTCAGATTCAAGTGTATAAATCTGTATCTAAACCTCATTCAAGTGTAAAAAACCTTTTGAAACAACTGCAATTCTGAAGGTTTTTTTATATATACAAATTGAAAATGTGCATAACATAAAGTGGATAGAAACCTAACAAATCTAAATTATATTATTGAATATAAATAATATAATTATAGGTATTTGCCGTTGAAAACGAGGCATTTAGAAGGCTGAAAAGTTGTAGTCAATGCAAAAGAGACAACCTGATGACCTCGGAAGGTGGAGGTGGGCTGGTATGTACTGTAAAGCAGATTAGGAAAATGGGAATTAGATGGTATGTAGGCGGGGAATATGTTACTGCAAGGCAGGAGGGAGTGGCTTGAACTGCCATAATAAGGAGAATTTGTAAATGTCAAGTAAACAGAGCAAGCAACGTAATAAGTGGATGTAAGTGTGAAAAATGGTTTGTACCTTGAAGCTGACATGAAGCATTTTGCTGAAGCCATATCTCGTAATGCATAAAAACAAAGATCTGCCTTTGAGAAAATATGAATAAAAGGAAAATACATTTACTTGGTCTACTGCATACTTAATTTTTCTTTCTCTTCTTGAATGCAGGTTTTGCTGCAGCATTGAACTGCACCAGCCCAACTCCTAAAGCCTTGTTTGATGCCTTTGAGAAGGAATTATTTCCTAGAAAACTACTGCGACCTGCAAAAAACTTTTCAGAATCACTGAACATATCCATTACTATGACTGTGGTGGGAATTTTAGGAGTGGTGAGTTGCACAGAAATGTAATCTAAGACAACCAAAAACACTGTAAGGGAATTCTATTTGTCATTAATGATCATAAATATGTCCCATTTCTAGAATGAAAAAGCCCAATCCTTGACAATATTCATATGGCAACTCCTGGTAAGTATTCAGAGCATTGACAAAACACGAATTCATCACAAAAACTTTAAAAGCTTTTTAAAGTGGTTAATTAGGCAGTGGGGTGGTTGGTAAACTACCTCAAAGACAGGTCATAATTATCCAAATTGATGGACTCACCTCAAATTGGCTAAACAATATAATAATGTACCTCATGGTTCTGTCTCAGGTCCGCTGTTGTTTTCTATCTATATCAATAGTTTGGGTCATAATGTAGATGGTGCCAACTTTCTCTTTAGTGTGGATGACACAGTTTTTATGAGATTAGAATAGCCTTTTTAAGGACTTGAAATTGAAGGAATTTGTCTCTATGCCTGATTTTAAAAGGCTTTATAAGTACAATGGTATGGGATTCAATTGGTACTTGTCGATGTCTGTGTATTTTTTTAAATCATTTTGATACTTTGTCTTTGGTTTACTTGTAAGGGCCCGAGCAGCGACCACAAGGGTTGGCAAGGACCCTATTGGGATTGAAGGAATTATTATTATTTTCTTGAAATGAATTGACTTTTTGGAGGCTTAAACAGATGTGAAACTTTGCACATGCGTCTGGTGAAAAAATTGATATTCACAGGTCTCACAAATTGGCATGGCAAAATCCCTCAATGGCACCCCTACAACGTTTAAACCAATGGTGAGCTTTCACGTAGACAAGTGAAATTCAGTAGGCAGATGTGACATGCGGAGATGCATCAAGAAGCCTCTCGGAACCATGCCCTAAAACCAACAGGAAGTCAGCCATCTTGAATTGAATATCAATATTTGTTTTTTCGCTGTTTTTGGCCATTTCCAGCCTCTGTACTTTAACAAACTCTTCCTAGAGATTTAACCAGATCAACTTCAAATTTGGTCAGTGCCATCTTAGGACCTGTGTGATTAAAAGTTGTTTACAGTTTTGCCTTTAATTAAAGTATGTGGGGGTGGCATGGAGGTGAAGTATGGTGTTTTCACCATGCATGATTAGAGTCCAACCCTGAACACATAATTATAGCACCCCCTGTTGGCAACTGGAAGTAACATGTTTTTTGATTGTGATTTTCTACTCCTAGCCGGTTCACCATATCAACGTCAACATGGGTCAGAAAAGCTTCAAGTTGGTGATGATCCATTGTTGTAAAGAGTGTTTATTTTCATCAGACAGTATGGCACTGGCCGTGCGGCAAATTTCAAGTTATTCCCATGGACAGGAAGTTGCTGTTACTCCAGAGTACATTGTCCAATCAGATCAAGCTGTTTTAACTTCACTCTCCAATCTGCCCCAAAAGTCTACTACATGATTTTTTTCCCCTAAAATTTTCCTCTAAATTTTACATCAGTACTTGCTCTGTTTAATGTAGCAGTGGGATATAGCAGGACTGAGTTGGGATGAGGAGGAATGTGGAACTTCAAGAGTCTCTGTCCCTCGAGACAAGCTTTGGGTCCCAGATGTCAAAGTTGCAGAGTTGTAAGTAAAAAGGATGTTCAGTAATCTGTAATCTTGTTTATTCATTACAAAACAAATAAATTAACCATCAAACAATAAATACTTGGTTTTGTTAATTGATAGTTATTTTTTTATTTGGTTCTTTGACAGCATGGATGAGGATGTATCTCCCTACTCTCCCTATGTCTACTTACACAACACTGGTCATGTATATGATGATAGGCCACTCAGAGTGGTCAGCACCTGCAGATTAGGGATATACACTTTCCCCTTTGATGTCCAAAACTGCACGCTGACCTTTGAATCATATCTACACTTTGGTAAGTCCTCTTCCAACTACCAAATATATTATGATCTCTGAACTGTATGTCCACCACACATTCAGTGTAATTGTAATTATGGCAAATTCCTGTTTAGAGTAGACTGCACTGAAAAGATGTCACGTGTAAGTTTAAGAGCTTAATTATGCATTTTCATTTAGGACAAAAGTAGGATTACATAAATACATTTGAATATCTTTGATCCTGAACTTCCATGAACTCAACTTTTATGCTGACGACTTCACTATATTTATTTGCACCACAAGCAACACCCCACACAGACTGGGCATCTAATATAGACAATCTTTTCTGAAATGTTATTCCAGCTAAAGACATAAGAATGTTTCAAAGTGGCACAGCGGAGCACGTCCTGCACGAGTCCAAGGAAGTCCTGTTGACCAAAGGGGAGTGGGAGCTAGTAGATATCAAAACAGGCTCTGGTACCCTGCAGATAACTGATGGAAGCTACTCGGAGGTCAAATTCTATGTAAGCTGTTTTATTTTATTCAGTATTCACACTTTAAGGTGTTGCTGTCACATGGCCTGACGTTATGTCCAGAAATATTGTTCTTAAGGCCCAAACCTTTTGTTTTTTCCTCACTTTAAGCTACTGGTTTTGGTGCCTAAATGTAACATTACAATGTGTTTAAAACAACAATTATGGCGTCTAACACGGCCATCACATGTTAATGTGTTGCGATCATCACATTAGTGCTAGTTACATGTCGTGTTTTGTAGGATATTGAACAAATAGGGCTGCAAAAGATTCTTTCTTAAAGTTGAAGCATGTTGAGAGAACAAAGGAGAGCCTGGGATGGATCCTTGGGGAACACCAAAGCTCTGAGGGGTCCCTAAAAAGAAACCATCACAAACCAGAACAGAAGAGCGATGGGGGCTGGTGAAGAAAGTCAATCTTGTGGGCAAAATCTCTTTTATAGATATGATGTACATAATCAATGTTGACTAAAAACTTGAGGCTTTGTTCTTGTTTCTCATCCCAAGATCATTTTGAGACGTAGGCCAATACTCTACGTGGTGAACCTGCTGATCCCCAGCTGCTTCCTCATCACATTGGACCTCTTCAGCTTCCTGTTGCCTCCACACAGTGTGGACCGTTCCGCCTTCAAGATCACCCTCATCCTGGGCTACACCGTTTTCCTGCTCCTCATGAACGATCTGCTGCCAGTCACTGGAGGGTCAACACCTCTCATGAGTGAGTGACACTTATAATATAAGTATAAGTAAACTAAAACTGGTCAAACTATGGCTCTTGTCGAGATGAAGACCATGTTTTTCTTTAATATTAGATTTAGTGTTTCTTCTTGACAAGATACAGGTACAGCTTCATTAATAACTTATCCTCTGTGGTTCTTCTGCTCTGTCTTCTGAATTAAAACAACCAGTTTCATTAGTTCTACTCTTATTGCATTCCAAAAAACAAATGTCACAAATTAAAGCCACCCTTGATTAATAATAAATGTATTTTTAATATACCTGTAACCTTTTTGTTTAATACCACAGATGTGTTCTTCTCCATAAGCTTCGCTCTGATGGTGGGCAGCCTGTTGGAAACAGTGTTTATCACTAATATCCAGTTCAGCTCCAGCCAGTACAATGCAGTGCCTCACTGGCTCAAGGTCCTCGTGCTACGATATCTAGCAATTATTGTTTGTCTTCCTCCATTAAAGAAGAGCAACCGAGTCACAGTCTCCCTTCACCAGCCTCCTAGAGGTATAATAACTTCATTATATATATTTTTTATTTAGTTACTTCTGTTTCTGTTGTTGCTGCTACTTCTTTCACCCCTAAACAGACATTGTGAAATTGTCAAGCCTTTGAATAGTGGGGGTTGCTGTATGGCTGTATAAATACAACTGGGTACAGTGCTTGAGGCAGGGCCCTGTTCATTCCTATGAAAGTTGCTCAGTGGGGCATCAAGCCAAAAAAGTTCACCTCTCGTATATGAAATTATCCATATCTTCTATGGCTTTCTGGTTTAATGGGGCCCATAGAGCAAGCACACTCGAGACGTTGGCTAATGGCTAATACAACTGGCTAATGCTTGAATTACTTGACTAGGGATTAAATAATTTAATCCTGCAGCTATTTTAGACTTTTAAATATCCTCAGACCAAATAGCATTTAAAAAACGTTATCGCCTGATTTACAGACATTTCTTTCACAATGTAGGTTAATGATATTATGTTTTTCCGGGCCTGATCATCTGAGCATCATGTGTCAGACCAGGAAGTTGTAATAATGGTTTGGCCACTATATCAAATTGGAAAACTGATTTACGGTTGGTCAGGCAGGTGTCGGACAGGACTTTGATACCGTGGCTCCACTAATTACTGCACAGATTCTAGCTGCAGATTACATCATCAGCACAAGATGGCAGCGCCCATGTCCAGGATGTTATGGCTTAATTTTTGTACACTGGGAGGAAGTGGAGATGTGTCACCCATTCTTTATATAGTCTTTGATTTAGATCAATTTATTTCAGACAAACTATAATATATCTAAAATCTTTATATGCCCAGATTGATTAATTTTCAGAGGATGTTGCTGATTCATAAATATTTATGTTTTACCTTAATATAATGTGACAAACAATATGTCACTTTCATGCTGATTATTTTTTTTTCCACACATCCAGGAAGCATCATCCCTTCGAAAGATATTGAGAGCATCTCTATAAACACACCTCCAGAAAAAACCCCTCTGGAGCCGGTCCTGGATGAACTGAGGAAGCTGAGCAGAGATCTCACAGCCATCCGCGTCCAGATGGACAAACACTTCCGGGGAAGCAAAACCCAGCAGGAATGGGAAATGATCGGGATGGTTGTTGACCGTCTGCTGTTCGGCTTGTACATTGCCTTTATCACTATCAGCTTTATCACAATTGTATGTATCTGGGTCTGGAGTAACCTGGTTTTAGAGCTAGGAAATCATGATCATGGAATGGATTAAAACATGTTATATTTCCTGGTTATCTAAGTAATTTGGGTGGAAGAATCAAAATTTGGCATTTGATGCAGGAGAAACATAAAATAATAAAATAAGAATTATTTTCAAATGTTTATATTGCAAGGGGAATGAGTGCTTCGGATTTTGTCATCTATCACTTATTTGTTGATTGACTGACAGACAATTGGGATGGATGCAGTGGAGTAGGGGTGGGCAACCTGCGGCTCAGGAGCCACGTGTGGCTCTTTAGGCCTTCAGCAATGATTCCCACTGCCTTTGACAAAAATTGAAATGGTTATTTCTTTACATTTAAGGCCCAAAGCAATTTGCATTCTCCAATTTAAAAACGTGTAGTTAATATAGGGCAACACATTATTTTAGTCAACTTAAATGTTGCATATGAAAGTAGCCTCCTTTCCCTATCTAGACAAGCTTTCAATTCCAACTCTCCTGAGACATTTCTTCGGTGTCCAGGCACTCATTTGCACTTGGTTGGCTCTTAGTAATGTTGGTAGACTAATTTTGACTGATTAGGTTTTTTTCTTCATTATAAGGCAAGAAATAAGGTTTGTGGCTCTATTCCCGCATTTTTTTGGCCAACAATGGCTCTTGCACTCAAGGGTAGTACTTATATGGAGCAGCTTTATAAATACAAAGTAGGGGAGCCGGCAGCACGCGGGGAAGGTCAAAAAAGGTGTTACAAGTCATCGACAGGATGGCAGTTTTGGCAGTCAAATAAAGAGGGGCATGACAGGTGAGAACAAGAGCAGGACAAAACAAGCAACAGGCCAAGTATCAAGTGGTTGGGAAGCAAAGGCAAAAGCCTCAGTGAGGGGAGAAGAGCAGGTTATATACTGCAGGGCTGATGATTGGAAGTGGAAACAGGTGAGCAGGTGAAGGACAGAGTCAGGTGACCAGGACTGATGGGAGGGTCTGGGGGCATCTGGTGGATGGATGCAGAATGGCAGAAGCAGAATGGTGAAAGCAGAACTGTCCCACTTTGTGACAGCAGTTTAGCTTCTGATCAGTGAGTCACAGGTTTCTAAACCAGAAAAAAACAAGCCCATGGCGTGGAACAGACTGTATCTCCCATAGGAGTAGGTGTTAAAAAATAAAATGCTTGAGTGCTTACTGGAGGTGTGGAACAACAGGTTATGTTTTCCTGTGTGTGTTTGTGATCCATCTGCACACACCACCATAATTTTGTGTGTTTATGCATTTCTATTCATTTATATTATATATTTTTCCGATTGAATGTCTTCAAAAAAAAATTGAAATATCCTATCACTGTTTTCTTTACACTAAAAAAGCTTTAAAAAATCCTTTTTTTATTCAAGTTTGTAGTTTAAATAAAACATATCTATAATTATAATAGTTATGGTGCAAGTAAATGTACATATTCTGACTTGCAAGTCAGGTTTTGTGTTTGTTTGCATTATTTGCATGTGATTATTTGGCGTTTGTTAGTGCGTACTGGTTTTACAGGACAGTCAAATTATGAGCGAATGCTGGCACCTACAATATAAACCTTTTGTTTTTTGTTTAAGGTCATGTTATGTTATGTTATGTTATGTTATGTTATGTTATGTTATGTTATGTTATGTTATGTTATCTTATCTTATCTTATCTTATCTTATGTTATTTTAGGCATGTAGTGGTTGAGGTTAGGATCAGTCTTAAGGGAATTAATGTTAGTCACTTCAATGTCCTGCTAAGTGGCAAAAACAAGTGTGTGTGCATTCACACTGCCAGTAGGCTCTATCTTGGCTTTACACTCGATAAGATCGGTGGTTGTGGAAGATAATTGTTCCATCAGAAACATCCAGCATGAGTATCAGCATCGTCTCAGGTTTACTCTTAATGTCAGGTAATGTTACTTTTATTTGTTACTTTGTTTATAGTTATGCTTGTAGTTTTTATCATGTTTCAGGTTTAAATAATCCTTTCAATGAATTGATATTGAAGTTAAACTTTTTGTTTTGCAAATGCAATATATTTTGAATATTCATGTATCATTTATTTATCCATTATATTTTACACTCATGGTTAAACATGTATAGTGTTGAATTTGAAATAAACTGATTTTTATCATGTTCAAAGAAAGGATAGAAATCAAAGGATGTCATTGTGACCTCATTTATCCTGTGCTGTATATTATCATTACTCAGGACATTGACATTGAGAACATGGGAAGTTTTGCACTTGTGTTTGTCCCGTGTATTCAGTCATGCCTTGAAAGAATTTGATGTTTGAGGAAAGATTAGTCTTGTTTCTGTCTATTTATTATATCTTTTATGGTGATTAAAGGACTTAATTTACTCTAAACTCAATTAATTTGGTCTTGACTACAGCCCTACATTAATGACACAGTGGCCATTCTAAACTTATTTTCTCTTCTGTCCAGATACATTTTTTATGTCACAGTTTTGTCTGCAATAATATTTTCTTTGGTACCTTTTGAGGTTAACAAATATTCTATCAGTTTTGTTGAATTTAAACCATATGTAAGCAGACCTGTAAATGCAAGGAACAATATAAAAAGTTGCATTTAAAGTATAATTTCACCTTAACAATAAAGGTTTTTTTTATGTCCTTCTCAGTGTCCCTGTGTTATAGTAAACTGCCCTGTAAAGAGGGTCACAGCGGTCCCACCTATGAGTCCATGCAGGCCGTGTTTGACCTGAAACCCTTCAGACCAGCAGTGAACCTCAGCAGTCCCACCAACACCAACATCTCCTTCACCCTGTATGCTGTCCTGGGGGTGGTGAGTTTATCAGCTAGAGATCTAAGAAAAATACTAAGAGCACCTAAATAAAATACATTTCACGGTTAGCATGTGCATTATGATAAAACACTTCTAATGCTGAACTGGTTTAAAGAATGCATCGCCTTCTTGTGCATTTTCTTTATTGTGTTTCAGAATGAGAAAACTCAAATACTCACGACTTTCTTGTGGCTCCGACTGGCAAGTATCATGCAAAGAAATCATACAGTGTATATTAATGTAATGCAATCCAATCCAGATTATAGAAGAATTTGCAAGCATTATTTTTCTTTAATTACTGCAGTACTGGCACCATGAGTTCCTGGTTTGGGACCCTGATGAGTGCGATGGTGTCACCAGGATTTCTCTTCCTGTGAAGAAGCTCTGGTCCCCAGACATCATCGTGTATGAGTTGTAAGTTCTCCGTCAGTAAAAGGTTTATTCATGTTGTTCGAACAGATTTGGCATATAAATATGTTTTAAAACAGCTAAAGAAGTTGAATGAGTTGTAAAAGTGGTTTTACCTTGTGTTTTTTACATTAACCTGTTTCTGTTTATTTGTCTCTTCTTCCTGACTCCTCCGATCCTCTCAGCGTGGACGATGACGTTTCCCAAGCGTGTCCTTACGTCTACGTCAACCACACAGGTCACATCCGCTGGGACAGGATGCTTCGGCTCGTCTCTGCTTGCAACCTGGAGATCTTCAGTTTTCCTTTCGACGTGCAGAACTGCACATTTACATTTGGCTCCTACATGCACACCAGTAAGAAAAAAGGCCTCTTAACATTTACACAACCAGAAAAAACGTCTCCACTCACTGGAAACACTTGGTGGGTCATAATTGTGTTCCTCTCTTCCACAGTAAGGGATGTGAGAGTAGGTCCAGCCCTGACCTTTAAAGAGATGTCTGGAAACTCAAAACGTTACCTGGAGGCCAGTGGAGAGTGGGAGCTGGTGGACATACTGGGGGAGACCTCCATCCTCCAGTTTGGGATTGATGAGTGGGACATCATCACTTTTTGGGTGAGGGAATAAAGTTTATAATGTGTTTGCTACAACTACGTGTGCAAATATAACAGCCGTAAATAAATGTCTGGCTGTCTGACCCACTGGTTCACTCTCACTGCTTTCCTAGCTTTGTTTTTGGCCAAAAACAAACCCCAAAAACGAGTGATTATGTGACTTATGTTTATTAGGTGGAACTGAAGTCAAAAATGTTTTTTAAGTAAATCTACAAAGGTATTATCAGAAAAATGTTCTGAGAGAATCAATATGCAGAAAGACTCGTTTAAAATTGTTGTTATCACAGAATATTAGCTATATTTTGTTTGTCTTCCCTCCGATGATAATGTATGTATCTCTGAAGTAAGTAACCTACCATACATATTATTGTATATATCTGGGCCGATTGGTTGCACACTTCTGCATCATATCATATGAGCATGTTTTATTAATGAGAAAAGTAACCGTAGGTGTCAAATAAATGGAGTAAAAGTGTCCAAAGTAATGTATTTGCCTCTGTAACAAGGTGTAGTCCTGAAAAGCCGAGCCAGGCTGATTAAGTGCAGGTGGATGATTAGTGAATGAGAAGCAGCTGCAGGGGTGGATCAGCCACACACACACACACACAGAAAAGACAAACTGGGGACACAACAAGTTCGGGGGACGCTTTACACTGACAGAAGTAGATGTATAAAGTGGCATTAAATGGAAATACTCAAGTACAAATTGCACTCAAGTGCAGTGCTTGAGTAAATGTACTTAGTTACTTTCCGCCCCTGAAGTAACCTCCCATACATATTATTGTATATATCTGGGTCAGCATGTTTTATTTATGAGAAAAGTAACCGTAGGTGTCAAATAAAAGGAGTTAAAGTGTCCATAAAAGTAAAATATTTGCTTGTGAAAACAAGGTGAAGCCAGGTTGATTTAGTGCAGGTGGATGATTAGTGAATGAGAAGCAGCTGCAGACGTGGATCAGCCATACACACACACACACACACACACACACACAGAAAAAGACAGACTGGGGACATACAGAAACACAACAATTTAGGGGGACATGACAAGTGGCATGAAATGGGAATACAGTACAATATAGTACAAATTGTACTCAAATGCAGTGCTTGAGTAAATGTACTTAGTTACTTTCCGCCCCTGAAGTAACCCCCCATACATTATTGTTGAAGGTGGTGCCCTCTTCAAACTGGCTCTTGTTCACTAGGTGGTCATAAAGCGGCGGCCAGTCCTCTACGTGGTGAACCTGCTGATCCCGAGCTCATTCCTCATGCTCATCGACATCCTGTCCTTCTACCTGCCGCCCCACAGTGTCGACCGCGCCTCCTTCAAGATGACCCTCATCCTGGGATACACCGTCTTCCTGCTCATCATGAACGACCTGCTGCCCAGCACAGCGAACGGCACGCCCATCATAGGTCAGATGAGCTTCGGTTAATATAGGTTACACCATCAGTAATATCATAATAATCTTTATATAAACTTTAAATAAACACAGAATTATCCCCACAATCAGTTTCTTTAAAGCTGCACCAATCAGTGTTTTCATCTAAATAATTAAATCAAATCAAAAGTCATCTGTTGGCAAACATTTTCCCATCATGCTTTATGTTTTCAGCTTGTTTCGCTGCCCCCAAGTGGTAAAAACTACTTAATGCAGTTTTCAGTTTCCCGCTTTTAATTTTGACAAACTATACAAAGAAAAATACAAAGATTCTTCAATATTTTTTACACACCTCTGATGAACCAATCTATTACATATCTAATGAGATGTTAAAGTATGAATGTTTGATGTATTTTTGCATTCTGTTTTTAAAATGATGGTGAAAGCAACAAATTAATTATATAGACGTATAAAGGAATAAGTTAGTATCAATAAATCAAACAATCAAGAATTTCTATGCTTTCATTTAGACAGAAAAACTTGTAAAAGCAGTCACTGAGACAATGAGTTGAGCAACAACTCCTTTAATGTGTATCCTTTGTTCTCTCGATCTATCCTTCTCTCTAGGTATCTATTTCTCCGTGTGTCTGGCTCTCATGGTCATCAGTCTACTGGAGACGGTCATCATTACCAACGTGCTCCACCACAGCTCCATGAAATATCAGGAGGTTCCAAACTGGGTGAGGGTGGTTGTCCTCAAACACATTGCAAACCTCATCTGCTACAGGTGGCCGGAGGAAATCCAGCGCCCCTCCGTACGGCAGAAGGATAAACCTGGAAGTTCAAATGGCCGTTCCGAGTCGTGGAACATCCAACCAGCCAGCCAGCCACCGGCCGAGACCCCGGCGCAGCAACCAACCAGCAGCGAAGGTGATCAATCAATCCATTAAAACAGACAAAAAGGACATATGAATCTTTGGATGTCACGATGTCAAGTCAGGAAATATATCTCAATTTCTACAGTGAATTACAGTCATTGGCACATGTTTTATAGTGTAAACTCACCCGTGGCTCTTCACCCGTCAGGTGCAGCTGCTCCGTCTGAACTGCAGCAGATCTGTCAGTACCTGGGCGACCTCCGTGCTCACCTCACCTCGCTGCAGAAGGAGAGCGAGCTGCAGGACCAGTGGTGTCACGTAGGATACGTCCTCGACTTCCTGCTCTTCCGCATCTATCTGCTGCTCATCACCTGCTACGCACTGGTCATCATCTCCATGTGGTGCATCTGGATCAGCCAAACCTGAAGGAACCAATCGGGCAAAGCAATTATTGTTTGTTTTCCGTACTGTTAGTTTTGTGTTCTGCACCTATTTTGTCCCTTCTGAAAAGTTGCGTTCTTTGCCACAACTCAGCATCCAGACAGTAGCAATAAAAATATTAAATAACACATTGGATAATAGATATTATCTCTGGTTGTGCTACTGTTTGAGAGAGGTTTATCTGGTACTGTACTCAGCTGGTTCGGGTCACATCTCGATGCCATTGGTGATCATAAATTTGAATGGAGTCCCTCAGGGCTTTATTCTTGGACCTCTATTATTCAACATTTTTGCTCCATTCCAAATAATGCTACTGCAGACAGT
>CAFUXE010000546.1:179334-243418 GCA_903364295.1 Serranus cabrilla | reverse complement strand
CATAAATTTGAATGGAGTCCCTCAGGGCTTTATTCTTGGACCTCTATTATTCAAAATGTTTTGCTCCATTCCAAATAATGCTACTGCAGACAGTAGATCATTTATTATGTGATAATGTGATATTTCTCTATTAATCCTGTTATTCTACAATAAAGGATGTAAGTCGATAAATGTGCTCCAGTCCCTTTTTTGATTTACTTTACTGTTAATTAATTTATGGGGGAAAAAACTGCAAACCTCATGACATTCCCATCAGTCTGAGCTTTATTTTGAGTTTAGTTCTGTTTAACAAATGTGTGCAGCCTTACACATAAAACCGCCTTATAAATAGGCTTATCTTTCCAGCCAAACCAGCCAAGCGCACACTGTTGTGTTAGTCTGGGCCTCAGCTGTCACGAAGTTGTTGACACATCTAATACAAATTCACATAACTCAAATTCAAAAACCAGTTGTACAATCCACACATGCATTATGTAAATAGTCATCAGATCAGTGGATCACTTCAGGAAACTGAGAGGCTTCCTAGGAAGTCGTGCTACAGTCAACCAGTCAATATTAGCTCTGGAGAGGGATGCATGTGGTGTGCCAAATGTCATTATGTATTAATTGCTTCGGTAGAAAATATGCTGGATCGAGCAGACTGACTCATTCTTTTTTACTCTGAGGCACTTGTCATGGTGAAGGCTTATTCAAGACTGAAAATGACAGAAGCTAAATCTCCTGAGTTAATCTTCATCTGTTTCATGCTTCTTGGTAAGTAGGAAAATATTTTTAATATAATTTATCTTGAAATAAGGAACTTTTGTCACTTACCAAGACAAAACAGCAAGATCATTCCCTTGTGATCCCAGGATAACAGAGTCATCTTGCAGCTACTTGACTTCCCCGCCATACCCACACTGTGTATATGAGCTGTCTCAAAAAATTGTATTCACTGCTTTCTCTTTAAACTCAGGTTGTGCTGCAGCATTGAACTGCACCAGCCCGACTCCTGGATCCTTGTTTGATGCACTTGAGAAGGAATTATTCTCTAAAAAACTACTGCGACCTGTAAAAAAATTGTCATGCCCAATAAACATAACCATCGGAATCACAGTGGTGGGAATTTTAGGAGTGGTGAGTTGACGCTGAAACTTTTTCAATACATTCTTTAAGCAGCCAATAATTCAGATTTATTATTGATTCTGGCTCTGATGAACTTAACCCACACGTGTCACCCACAGGATGAAAAATCTCAAACACTGACAACTGTTTTATGGCAAGTTCTGGTAAGTTTTCTGAGTTCTGATAAACCATCAGTACATCCAAAAGTATTTGACTGTCTGCAGATTTTTCTATGTGGTTATGGCATTTTTCAAGTTATTATGATTTCACTGGGGCCAGATTTCTCTTATATACTGCTTTTTTTATTTCTAAACTTGAGTAGCCTAATTAAAAGGTTTAGTGTTATTGTCTGTCTGTTTGTTTGTTTGCGTACAAAATAACTAAAAGATTACTGCACGGGTTTGGATGACATTTTCAGACAACGTGTGTATCGGGACAAGGAGCAGGTGATTCGATTTTGGTGGTGATCGGTAATCGGGAACACCATCTGGAATTTATATTGCAAATTTATATTATTGCATCAGTGACCATATTGCCTTACTGCCAAATGTCTGGAAAATGACTAGACATTGGTTATATCTATCATGTTGAGTATTACCCAATGTTTAACCATTTTCAAACCCAGAGAAAGCTGTCATTTAACCACAGTTTCATTTGGTCACCTGTCGATGGCATTATATCTCTTTTGCACATGTGTCAGTGTGTGGTTGTCTGCTAAAAACTGTCATTAATTTATTTTTTATTCTGTTTTAAGCCCTTTTTTTTTTAGCAATACACCTTTTTAGATATTGGTTGCTTTTAGCTATATATTTTAACCAGATGAAGGATTTTAGTCATGGGACGTTTGGATCTTGGGTTATAAGAAAAACAAGATTGCATTAGCGGAAGCTCTACTTGCAGTCCCTTCTGTGAAACTGCTGGTACTTTCTGAGCTGTACATCACATGTAGTTGCTCTGGTTAATGTAGGAGTGGGATATAGCGGGACTGAGCTGGGATGAGGAGGAATGTGGAGCTACAAGAATCTCTGTCCCTCGAGAAAAGCTTTGGATCCCAGACATCCACATCGCAGAGTTGTAAGTAAAAAGGGTGTTCTGATGTGTCCGTGATAATAGCTGACAACGAATCGAATGTTCTTTGCGGTCCTAGTTTTTTATTATATTCTCTTCCAGCATGGATGAAGACAAATCTCCCAAAACTCCCTATGTCTACTTAGACAACACCGGTCATGTATTTGACGATAAACCGATCAGAGTGATCAGCTCCTGCAGATTAGTGATCTACACTTTCCCCTTCGATGTGCAAAACTGCTCGCTGACCTTTGGATCGTATCTACACTTTGGTAAGCCTGCCTCAATATAAAATACAGTTCTTTAAAAGTCTCATCTTCAACATGTTTGACTTAAAAAAATGAGATTTCTAAACTACAAAATATCTGCTTCAAACAGTGAAGAGCAAAAGAGGTGACTGTAGATGAAATCCTTTGTTTTTCTTTGCCTGGGGCAAACTTTAAGTACTTGTAAATAAATGTGTCTAGGAGACGAGGTTACACAAGGACTCAGTTTTACTGGCAATTAATTAACCGTGCACAGTGTTTAAATATAAAAAATAAATGAAGTGTTTGAAACTAATAATTAAAAAAAACTAACTGTTATTCAAGCTACGGACATAAGGATGATTCAAGGCACCACAGCTGAAGAGATCCTGGAGGAGTCGCATGAGGTGCTTCAGACAAACGGGGAGTGGGAGCTCACAAGTATCGTTGTGGCTCCTGTTACACTGGCCTTGAACGAGGGAAGCTACTCCGAGATTAAATACTATGTAAGCACTTTAAATATTTCTAGTTATATATGATCGGAACTTGCTAGATGACAAGAAAACGTAATTTGCTAATAAATTTAAAAAATAAATAAAGTTAAATGTTCAAAGTCTCTACCTGTTTCTCATCCCAAGATCATTTTGAGACGACGGCCAATCCTCTACGTGGTGAACCTGCTGATCCCCAGCTGCTTCCTCGTCACAGTGGACCTCCTCAGCTTCCTGCTGCCTCCACACAGTGTGGACCGGTCCTCCTTCAAGATGACCCTCATCCTGGGCTACACCGTCTTCCTGCTCATCATGAACGACCTGCTGCCGGTCACTGGAAATACAACACCTCTCATCAGTGAGTGGCATTTCTGATAGTGTAACTTATCTATGAAATGTGTATGTTTTCAAATAGTTTGGATTTTTTTCAGTGGGGTTTAATGAGGTAGTAAACCATGCATACCTGCAGCATTTGGAAGGCAAAATACCCTGTTTGGAGAAGCAGTAAACAGTATCAAACAGTATCAGTGTAAATATATATTTTTGAATATTTTCGCTGCTATGTCTTGCTCTTAAACTGCCCTTTATGATGGGAAACTGAAGCTGTTTTCAATGCTCTCTTCAAAGCCAGACTCCCTTGACAAAAACAACCTTTTAACATTGCAGAAAACAGAAGCTGCTGGTCTGTCGATGCCTCAATCGGTTAGTTTGATCGTTTTTGTGGTTCCTAACCCTTTAAAACACAATCAAACAATAATGCAAACAAGCTGGCTGATCATAGAAAAAGGGGTTTTCCAGGGACACAAGGCACAGTAGTTCCACAACTTTTTTTTGGATAAATATAACCAATGGAAGTCAATGATGCTTATTAAGTACCACTAGCATCTTTCCATTGATATTTATGACCCCTTGTTAAAAACCTAAATAAGCTGTTCTGAGAAACTGGATCTATAACCGTCTATAACACCAACCTGCCACTGGGTTTCACCTTGTAACGCCTCAGTGATGTGTTTACCTGGACATCCTGGTTATGGTTTGCTTCTTACAGTAAAGACACTCCTCCGAACAGATGATCAGAGGTCTGAAAACAGAAACATGCATACAGGAAGATGAAGAACAGGTTTCTCAAGTTTTAATGTAAACAGCATTCACCATCTCCACCCGGATATGGCTGAAAAAGGTTCCCAGCCTGCAAGAAAAACATACAATACTTTATGTAAAGTGTGCTGTCTCTGTCCCCGCAGACGTCTTCTTCTCCATCAGTCTGGCTCTGATGGTGGGCAGCCTGTTGGAAACCGTGTTTGTCACCAACATCCAGTTCAGCTCCAGCCAGTACAGCGCGGTGCCTCACTGGCTCAATGTCCTCGTGCTACAATATCTAGCTGTTGTCGTTTGTCTCCCTCCAAAGGAGAAGCGCACCCACACCACCGTCTTCCTCAACCCATCTTATAGAGGTATATTCATATTATTATCAAGCTAATTAACACCAAATTGATACTTATGGTTTAAATAGAGACTGGTCTCCCCTAAAAAAAGGCCAATATAATAAATACAACTCATATTTAGCAGGTGAAGTATTAATGATTGGTGTGGATTCATTCATTCATTATCCATAACCACATTGGGCGAGAGGCACACATAGAGACAGACACTGACAGAAACTGGTTTGGGGCAAAAAACTTCCTGGTAAGGCGTTCTAAAAGAGCATTTAAACAGTAAATAAATGCACGTAAATGTAAGTGTAAACGAGGGTGACGTGACTACCAGAAGTGACAGCCATATAAACATGTGATGGACAAAGCCCAACTGTGAATTCTGCCATTTAATGTCTGCGTCACCATCAATCATTACTTCTACACCCACTAGAGGACGTGGTAGGACAGTCTGAAATGTAAACATGGGTCGCATTTTGCTTCCTGTAGAAACGACCTATATAGTTGTTTTTGAGGGGAGACACCAGTCAGCCAATAACTATTTTCCACAGACACCTAGATAATCATTTTTGTTAGTTTTAGGTATTGAGCTGTTTTACATACATTAGACTTCTGTTCTGTATTTGACAGCACCAGGAAAAGACGGCAGTGTCACCAACCTCTCAGCGATTCATCTTCAGCCCGCCTTCGTTGACGCCCCTCCAATGAAACCCCCTCCCGCCCCTCCGGAGCCGGTCCTGGACCAACTGCTGAGGCTGAGCAGAGACCTCACGGCCATCCGCCTTCAGATAGACAAACACTTCCGGGGAAGCAAAACCTCGGAGGAGTGGCAGATGATCGGGTTGGTCATCGACCGCCTGCTGTTTGGCCTGTACATCGTCTTCATCATCGTCAGCTTCATCACCATCACGTGCATCTGGACCGGGAGCAAATCGATCGCAGCGTGATTTACCTGCCAACTGAGGAAATTATCACATATATCATATAGGTGGCACGTGCTGATTAACTCTCTATAGGACTACAGAATGATTTTATGGATCCTGGAAAAAATCCGGGAGTTTCTCCTGTTGGGATCATAAAGTTTGACTGAATTTCTTCCTTTATTTATTTTACTTCATTGAATACAAAATTCAAACACACAAACATTGCAGATAGTGCTCAATATTATAACACAAATACACAAGAAAATGATTACTTGAACAAATTAATAATAATATATATATAAACAATAGAAATATAGCAAAAATATTACATTATAATGAAATCTTCTTTAAACTTCTTTAGTATCAAGTTAAAGCGCCTTTATATAATATTAAAATTCACATATAAATCCACTAAAATTGGGTTTGTTTTTGTTTATTTGATATTTATGAATGTAATACTTGAGCCATAAAATCAACAGGTTTATAATGATGGCAGTTTTAAATGTTTTTAATTGTGTTTGAAATATATAAAATTAACAGCCAATATTTACTTTCTGATTTGTTTTACACCAGATATAATCCTCCATTTGCACCATTGATTGAATAAAAGAAGTGGACTTATCCACTGTGACCCTATCCATACATAGTAAAAAGTTATTTAGGGCGATAATGATGTTCTGAATGTTGTGTACTGCCCCTTTAAGGATTTACTGCTCCCACTATGTCACTCCGCTGCTGCAGTTCTTTTTTTTTTTTTTTTAATCTCGTTGCCATTTGTTTTGCACCTTTACAAAGCTTGCACACACACATTTTCCCCTCATGCATTACACACACTACTGACACCACTGACCTCCTCATACCATATGGTCAACGCTTAATTTGGACACTTTAATTTGGTTTCATACATTTAAATAAATATATTTTAGTAAAAACTTGCTCATTGTGTCTTTCCTTTTGTTACAGCGACTTGAGCCAGGTCGTAACAATATTAAATATAAAGGATCTTTTTGGTTATGCAGAGCCCTGTTTTACACCAAGCAGTAAATATGGTATTGCAACTGTGGATAAACAGTCAATGTCAAAAATATGCACATGGTGGAAATAAAATGTAAAACTTCTAACTTCTTTAAAACATTTCTCAGGGGTAAAAATAATAAAATAATGCTTTGAGAGTACAGTACACGGTAACTCCCACAGGTGGAGGTGCTGAAGAATAAAATGGGTGAGTGGTTACTGGAGGAGTGGAACAACAAGTCTGTTGTAATACATGTTTATGATCTAGATACTGCAAGTATCAAAAGTAAAAGTAATCATTTTGCAGAATGTACCCACTCAGATTATTTATAATCCAAATATATTATTGGATTATTAATGCATTTACATAAGCAGCATTTTAATTTACTCAAGGTAAGAACGAGGTCACTTTAACTGCCAAATATACTGTTAGTTATGAAGATTTATTTAAATAACAACAAAAATTTGATTTCTATATTATACAATATTTGCTTCAAAATGTATAGTATAATATAAATAATAGTATATATAAAATGGAAAGTATCTCAAAATTGTATTTAAGATCAGTATCTGGGTAAATGTACTGTTCTGTTGTATGTGTGATCAGAGTGGATGGAGAAATGAAAACTCACCTGGAGAAGAAAACATGAAGTCATACTCAGATCTTGGGGTTGTGGAGAACGTCGGCCTCTGGTGGCAGAAATACGCATTACAGCAACAGACAACAGGAAAAAAATTCACCTTGCTTTCACATCTGAAAAAGGTAATTTAGAGGATTATCTTTGTTTTGTTTCTTTGTGAAACTAACTGTTGGTCTCTTCTCAAAGCATCTATCATAAAACCCCAAATGAAACGTCAAACTGATCCATGAAAGGCCGTGTGGCTGCAGGTTTTTGCTCCAGTAGAGCAGGATTACACCAGAAATAAATCAGCTGATTGACATCAGTGCAGGTGATTGAATGAGTCACGTCAGGTGTGTGACAGCTCGAACAGAAACCTGCAGCCACAGCGGACGGTTCATGTATCAGGTGGACGATCTAAAAGGTATTTATTTCATTGTCAGTAATATAACTATTTTAGATTCTTGTTTGCTGACAACAATGACCTTTTTACAATTTATATTTCTATGACGATCATTAGGCAAACTAATCCAAATAATCAGTTTGTGATGAATAAAAATGTTTGTTTTGAAATAGTCACATTATGTCCAGCAGGTGGTGCCATCGGTCAATTTATATTATACTTCAGTTCAGAGGCAAATATAATCCTTTTCACTACACTAAATTTAAGTGATAACTCGAGAGCCGAGTTAATTTGCAAGAATCAGACAAAATGCAAACACAAAATAAAGTTAGGACTTTGTTGATCACAGGGGGATTCACAAGCTATGCAGCAGAATAACTAATAAAAACTAGAAAAGCACTCGGAGAGCGCAGACCTCCGCCAAGGCAATAGGGTCAGTAACGTAATACCAAACTGCACACTTGAAGGATTATATTGAAAGCATATATTTTGGGAGTACACTGGCATTGAAATATTTCATCCACTAGATGGCGGCAGTTAGTGAAGGCAATATGGTCACTGACGCAACAATTTAACGATCACCACCAAAATCTAATCACATGTTCCTTGACCCGATACACAAGATGTCCGAAAATTTAATCAAAATCTGTGCAGAACCTTTTGAGTTATTTTGTACACAAACAGGCAAAACATGACCTCCATGTTTCCAGAGGAAATGAACTCTCCTTCACCAGCTGCAATATTTAAATTTTTTGCAAATTAATGTGAAACCATTTTAATAATCAATTAATAATTTATTGATAAGTCATAATTAAATGTTTTCTTTTAAAGCCATGTTTTCCATGTTCTACTTCTATGAATTCAGTTCCATTAAAGACAAGAATCCTCATCAACAGTCTAGCCAGTCTTTTATTGTCAACATACTTACAGAACAAAACACAAATAATAATCATAACAACAATAATTAGCATCTTTAATAATCTGTAGTGCACTTTAAACCTCCACACACCTCCATGTTAAAGGCAGTCCAAAGACAAAACGTCTGCTGAGTCGAGGAGTTTTTTCAGTCACTTTGTTCGGGAGCCGTGAGCTGAAGAGTTCAGTGTTTCTTTTCAAACTGAAGACACGGGTGTTTCAGTTTCATCTCTTTAATACTTTGTGTGGGCTTCAGGACATGAACATCACATTTATTGCTTTAAGTGATGTCTCATGAGAGTTTGGTTACCTCGTGAGGGATCGTACACATGAAGCAAAGCCTGCTGAGGACGGTATGTTCTGCAGACTAATGCATACGTTAAATTATAAATGGGACTGAAATACAGGGTAAAGGGTTCCATTAAATCAGTGGGTTGCATATTTGTTTCCCCACAACTTTCCTCCAAATCTGGCATGAACTTTATATATTAATTTCTTATAGTAAATCTGACAGAGCCACTAGATGACAGTCAGGATTTTGCCCAAGAAGCAATAAGCCGTGTCTAAAATGTGTATTAGATCAGTGGCTCCAAACTTATGAGGTCCTTAGTCAAATCCAGGGGGTCACCAGATGAGAGGAAGTGCAAGAAAATAAAAAATAAAAGCATTTTTTTTAAATACAAATGTCTATTTTTCTTACTTTCCTACAATTTCTGCTTTATTCTAATGAAAAATACTGGATACTTTTATATTTTCTGGTCTCTAAAAACTCTTCAAATAAAACTATCAGAGGGAAAATGACTGTTTGGTTCAGTTATTGTTTCAATATAAATACATAATGTTGGGAACCACTGTATGAGATTAAGATCTGTTGGAGGAGAAAACCCACTGAAATATGAAGAATTTCAGTCCAAGAGGTGATTGATGCATTTTGATAAAGATTTTGCTGAATGTTTTGGACTGAAACCCTTTTACAATGCCGTAGGGTTGCAGCGGTATTACGGTAGTTTACGGTATACCGTGGTATGAAAGTTATCACATCGTGTGCATTTGCTCATCTACAGTACCGACAAATATTAATTTAGTTTATTTATTTTCATTTGATTTCATTTATTTTGCACAAACTTACATTAAGGAATGAAAATCAAGCGTTCAAACAAAAAAACACATCTTTTCATTCCTTTTAAGGGTTGTAACTGTAATAATAATAATAATTTTGTAATTCCATGCACTGTGAAACTTTCTGAGACGGCTGTGATACAGTGAAAACCTCATACCGTTACCTGATGCTGCAACCCTACAACGAAGTGCAACCCAGGTGACCGGAGCTTCATTAGAGAAACAGCAACATTTCACGGTGAAGGTTCATGTTCTTACAACGAACACGAGAGAAAATCCCCAAAGAGTGACGTCCCAACTCCCCTCAGCAACAGACAGGATCAGTGCAATTAACTCGACTCGCTCTATTAATTCCAAAACCTACGGCGTTAGAAAACAAGTGCTGATTAGGTCGCTGCACACCACTTGTGCATGGCTGCATGTACAGCAGGTAGACATGTGCACACACACACACACACACACAAGCACTCTTATTCACACAGCTTTTTCTAGTATCCCCACGCACGCACACACACACACACACTCGCACAAAGCAGCACAAAAATGGAGCATTTGCAGTTTCGTTTAAAATATTTGCAACACTGACTCTGAAGTCCAGTCCTTCTTTAAACCCGACTGTCCAATGTAACTCCACCAGCTCCGCCAGTCTAAGTTCATTGGTCCCAGAGGCACATAAGCGCAGCTAAAAGAGCTTAAAACAGGATAAATGATTAGTTAAATATCTTCATTATTTTCTAATTAAAATAAAAAACTTCAACATAAAGGGCAGGATTGCTCAAATACAGTATCTGCACTGGAAAATCAGTCAAAACTAAATCGTTTTTTACTTGTCATTTGTTTGTTTTAAAAAACAAAACAATAGATCCTGCCTTTTAAGGTCACAAAAACAAACTTCAGCTAAGCCAGTAGCCAAGAAAATTACCAGAGGTTAAGCAGTTGCCCGAAGCTGCAATTGTAGGAAGGGGAATAATCAAACCTGGTTACAATCGTCTGAGCAAATGCTTGTTTTTCTGATCTACTCAAACCCGAAATATATTCGTTTTACCACAGAGTGATTCTCAGGCCCTTTTCACACATGAAGCTCACACAGATATTCCTGTAAGGCAGAAGGGTCTATCGCAAGACTTTACTTTTTACTGCCACTAGGGGTCCCAAAGTCAGGAATCTTCTATTTTTACTTATTAAGTGCAAAGAATTGTGATTAAATTATTATTTAAGAGATTAAACATGGGGGGGGGGTTGATAAGATAACAGCACAGTTTGCATGACAAGATTATATTAATCCACGGCCCAAAGTATTGATATTTACTTATATAAAAGATTAATGTTGCAAATACTAATTAAATATTTTTGTTCTAGTATAATAAAAATAAATTGCTTTTTAGTCATCTAGATGGTGCAGACAGTATTTGTTTTCTTTGGGGACATAATTTGCAGCTGAGAAAGGTGATATATTGCAACATATGTCTTCAGAATACTGTATATCACAAAATGTGTAAAATTACAATAATAATAATTTAATGCAACTTAAATATCCTGATTGTTTCTGTCATGGGGCCTCTATTGATTCCCAGCCATAGAATTAAATACTCTCAAGTTGAAGAAAAGTGTTTTAATATTTTAAAGCCATGTTTCCTGACTTGAAAAAAAGGAAATTTCTCTGTCAAAGTCTCTAAATTTCTTGCAAAATCAACTCAAATCTCTGTTCAAAAAACTGTTCTGACAAAAAATAAACTACTTACAGAACCAAGTGCATGTGTGAAAGGGGCTTAACTTGCACTGAATGCATGTGGAAATCAACTGTGGTCATGATTAAACACCTGATGTTTTAAAACCAGAACATCAAAACATTTGTTTGCAGCAAAGTATCGTCACCGAGGTCTGAGAGGACTGGAACGGAAAGAGAGGTGGTCAGTCACTACAATCATGGTCGCATTGTGCTCTTCTTTTGTCTCAAGGTGTCCCGTTACCAGCACTACGTCCCACCTCCCTCGTCCTCTTGTTCCTCCATGTTTTTGCGCGCCATCCTCTCTCTCCGCTCTGCCAGCCGCTGACACCGAGGACACTCTTTACCCGTCTTGAAGCAGTTGCGATGGTAGCATGCGTGGCACTCTGTAAAAAAGGAAAGATCACAAAAACAAGGATTAGAGATGAAACACTTGACAGAACATCATCACAAAGTAGGTAACACAGTGAGCAACACCCATCTGCTTAACCAAACAACACTGCAGAGTCCATAAACCAGTTCAACCAGTTGCCCACAATGGGATGTGATGTTTCAACACAAGAGCCAATCACAAAGAGGCCTGAGGAAGGCAGGGTGAGGAGGAGAGTATAAAAGACGCAGAGGGTAAAGGCAGTGCAGCAGAGGGAAGGAGGGAGCCGCCATGTGAGGCGAGTGAGATCCTGGGAGACACACACCACACCCTGAACCTGCTCAGACTCGTCCCACCCTCCCACAGAGAGTGCTCAGAAACTCTAAACAGAAAGTTTATGTTTTTCTTTAATGTAATGAAAGATAAAATGACAGGCAACTCAACTTCAAAAATGACGTTTATTAAATGTTCACATGAAGATGAAGCTTAAATAATGGCAACTAAAAGAATAAATTACACATTCATTCAGACACGTGTCGTCACTCATTCTTCCTTCGACAAAAATCTAAATAAAACAACAAAAG
Organism: Serranus cabrilla; assembly: GCA_903364295.1. Classification (NCBI taxonomy): domain Eukaryota; kingdom Metazoa; phylum Chordata; class Actinopteri; order Perciformes; family Serranidae; genus Serranus; species Serranus cabrilla. Next base: position 231,403 of record CAFUXE010000546.1, on the reverse strand, counting down.
GCAAAGTTTCCTCTACAGTGGAGAACACTGAGCTTCAATGTTTCTCAATACCACGTGTTTAAAACAACATGATCTCCTTTAGTTTTACATTCAATTGTATCGAAAATACCGAAGCTATTAAAAAAAACTAAGAAAAAAAAATAGGATTTTCAACCCCAGAAATAATACTAAAAGTAATAAAGAAAGTGGAGGTCAGTTACATTTTCCATACCAGCACTGTGTGCAGGATGTTCATTAAAAAAAGGGGAAATTATGCTATTTTTAGACTTTCTTTCTCTCTTTTTCGTGGTATGAGAAGTATTATTGTGTTTTTATTCTAGTACAGTTTAAAATCCTGGTATTGTGACCTTTTATTAAAAACGTAACATTGCTGCTGCTGATTTCACAGCTGAAAACAGATTCCTCCGCCAGCTCAGAGGAAACCTTTGTAACAGCCCAAACTGAAATCCATGACCAAAGCAAACTGAAATGTAAATGTTTATGTAGTGAAACACTTTGGTGTTACTGCCGTCCCTGTGGCCAAGAAGACAAAAGAGAAGGAAACTAAACGCCTGATGACTGCTTCAGTGTCAGCCATCAAGCTCCAAACACCAACACCTCTAGAGTCGAAGCCAAAGGCGTCCACCACCAAAAAGCTGCCAAAGATCTACTCGCAGTCAGTTGTGCAACTTCACAAACGTGAGAACCAAAGCCAAGAAAAACCAACATCACTGTAGTGCAAAGAACGTGGTGCCAAATGAGAACAGGAGAAGAACACAAAACGACAGGATGGAAGAGAAGTGGTGAAAAAGAAAAAGTGAGTGAGAGTTTGAAACACCCGTTAAACCCTTAAAGGAAAAGTGGGAAAATCTGCATATAGAAAGACGAGAATATCAATATCACTTATATCTGTCTGAGGAAAAATTAGATATTGTCCAGGAGGAAGTCACTGCATCAGGAAACATTTCTACACTTTGGTTCTTGTCAGGAAAAAAACAAGATAAAACAGTCGGTTTAGTCAGTGAACAAACAACTCAAATCTCCTAAACTGTTCAGGATTCTGCAGCCCAACAAGGAAGTATTTGAAATCTTCAGACGATAAACGCAAAAACATGTGAAACAAGAGTGGACTCGTGATAAAAAAACCTCTGCAAACCTAAAAACTTTTACTTGGTATGATTAGTTATCAAGTTAAATTAGTTAACTCTTATCAATGAGTCAGCATTTTATCCAGCAGGTCCAACAAATAAGAACTTTTCAGCAATTCAGCGTACTTTAATTTGGCTGAATATTCAAGTAGACAGCATTTCTTTCACTTTGCAGCTTAGAAAACTGACTGGCAGCTTTATATTGCTCTCAGTCTTGTCCTCCACCTCTCTCAGGACTATTATCTGTCTCATTCGTCTCTGCACTCTCTCCACTCTCTGTCTTGCCCTCTTTTTCTGTCCCTCCCCTCATCTTCCTGCCTCTGGTTTCCCTCATGGCTTTGCGAGTTTTACCACCTCTCCACTTTGACCGGGTTACATAGGCTGGCACCGCCTCCTCAGTCTCCATCTCTCTTTTTCCATCACTCTCCTCACTTCTGTCCTCCTCTCCTTTGCTCCTCCCTCTGGAGAACACAGCCGACAGCTGAGGAGGTTTGAACAGTTTCAGAAGTGTGAACTTCTCCACCTTTTCTGCACCGCTTTTCTCAGACATTTCCTCTTTTTCTCTGGCGTCCCTGCTGGCTTTTTCTTCCTCCTCAGATTCGGTTTCTTTCTCCAAAGATCTTTTTTCGGACTCTTCCTCTTTCACTTCTGTTGTCCCCTCATCTTCTATCTCTCTCTTTGAGAAACCTTTGGTAAGATTGGCAAACCCCGACACCTTCCAGCGTCCTTTCCTCTCTTGTCCGACTTCTTCTAGACTTTCCACGCTGCTGTAAGTTTCGCTTTCACTGTTGCTTCTGCCTGCTTTAGAGATGTTCTTCTTTAGTCTGTCTATGTGAAGAACTTTTAATAAGTTGACTTTTTCCCTTTTTGCACGACCCTCTCCTCTCTCCTTACTGGTTTCCCTCTCTTTGCTATATTCCTCACCTTCTCCTCCTTCATCACACTTCATCTCTTCCTCCCTCTCTGACTCTGTCCCTGATGAGCCACCTTGTTCCTCTTGCACGCTCTCCACCCTCTCGTCATAGCCTTGCTCTAGACCTTCCTCCCCTCCCTCCCCTTCTCTCCTGTCTTTGGAGAGTTCCCTTGCCAGCCTACGAGGGTTGGAGATCTTCCAGTCTCTCCAGACCAGTGGAAGGGAGGGGCGGGGGGATGCGGCCCTTGAGCCGCCTAGGCCTGCCACCCACAGAGAGGGCTCACCTTCGCAGCGCTGGCACTTGTTCAGCTGGAAGGGGAAGATGATGTCTTTTTCGTTGCCGCAGAACTCGCACACGAAGCCCTTCGCCTGGCACAGCTGGGGGAGGCCGGGGAAAAAGTGACAGAAAAAAAAGAGATATTTGATTAAAGTGTGATCTCTGACTGACACCATTTAACCACCAAAATAATAACAACTCTCCATGTTAAAAGAGAAAGCACGTGGTTATCTTACCACACAGCCAGCTACGTGCATGGTACCAAGTTTCAGCAGCTCCTTCATTCGAGGAGCCAGTTCCCCGTTGCGCACAGCACTGAGGTCATTGAGGGAGAAGAGGTGAAGGTCCTCGGTCAGGTGACCTGGCAGACTGTCAAACTGGTCCAGCACCCTGAGGGACACACAGGACGAAACCTTATTGATGTGACATATTCAATTTCAGGTGGAAGCACAATGTGCTGCACAACTTGTGAGCTACCACAGAAGCTGCTGACACAAAGGCTTTAAAACATCAGACATAAGGAAGCTCAACTAAAACAGAAACATAAATCATAATTAGAGTAAATAAAAACATACAACTGATATAATGAAGAGGAACAATTAACATATGAATCATAAAAAATAGAAGAATAGCAGAATAATTATTATAATTAAGACCAACACAAAGAAGCAGGAATAAAATAAAATAATAAGAGACACACAGATGTCAGTCTATGTAAAGAGAATAATTTTGTTTTGAAATCATTATGAAACTAAAATCATGCACAAACAGACATCTTACTCTTTAGCAAAGCGACAGGTCTTGAAGAGATTCTTCATGTGAAACAGCTGCACCCTCAAAACCTAAAAAATGACAAAAACAGAGAAAACATAATCTTGTTATTTCAGCATGCACTGGTAGAAAACACACAGTGATACTGATTAATACATGGTTGAAGAAACAGGGAGGCCAGCTTCAGTTTCAAATGACAGCATCTGTGCTGCTAAAGTGTTTAATATTCAGTATCGCTGCGGCTGTCTGAGGTGAGCGAGCATCACATTTCTGTTCTATTTTCCAGTCGGTGTAAAGTGCTTTAACACGTCCTTCTGTGCCAGTTTATCTCTCCATAGAAAAGGTTTTAATGTCTCGCTCTCTTAGCACAATCCTGCCTAAACACAAACACGAGGATGTGACTTTTTCATGATCACTGTAAAGGAGATAAATGGCTCCATTCATTCTGGTGTATTTTAAGCACCAAGACTGGTCACAAGGTTGCCATTATTCAATTAGGGCACGACACATTCGGCAAACATTTTAGTACATAGTGGCTGTTTAGCTAGTTACTGGAAAAAAAATCTACAGAGAAAATCTGATGAAGACGAAATGTCCCTAATGCTTTCTTCCCGTCCTGCCTCTGTGCTCACCCTGACGGCCTCCAGAGCTTTGATCTTCTTGTACAGGCCACTGTTGATGTCGTTGGGGTTGAACAGCGGGTCTCCGGCGATCTTGCTCAGCAGGTCCCGGGCAAAGTTGCTGACATAGTACTTGCTGAAGTCCCACTTCCTCAGCACTCTGCCGGGAACCACCGCCTGGGCGTTCTCATGGCAGCACTGGCAGAAGTAACGGCCGAGGTATTCACAGTAACGCAGTCGCTTGATATAATCTGAATCAGGAGAGAAAGCAGAAACACGAGAGGGGTGATGACAATGTTTCTGAGAACAAAGAGTGAAAGCATCTTTGCATGGGATTACTGTACATAACGGGAAACACCAAAGGAAAACACAAAGTTTTTCAGTCAGCTGATCATGACAAAAAAGTCCTATAGTTGTATTTGTGAAAATGAACTAAAAACAAGAACTAAACCTGGGACTTTAAACTTTTTTTTTTGCTAACTTTTTAAAACATTTTCAGGTGTTTACTGGTCTTACCTGGGTCGATGCGGGTGCCACAGCCAGCGCAGCGGTAGTTCTGTTTAGCCACAACTATCTTCCTCCTGACAGGGAAAGAAAACGTGTAACTAACATGGATTTTGTACAACAAAGAGCAAAGACACTGTAAAAGCGGATGGCAGATTAAACATCATTAAAAATGTAAGCTAAAAAGGAAGTAAGGAAGTCAGTGAGAGCAGGTAAAACCTGGTGTGGACTCACTTTGGGGCGGGATGAATGTTGAAGATGATCTGTGGTCGGGGGGGAGCCCACTCCAGGTTGCCTCGGACACGAATCCTCAGCTTGTAGATGTCGGCGTGTTCACCATCATCAGGCGAGATGGGCAGAGAGTCGGGGATGGGCAGCAGCTAGGAGAGAGCACGAAACATGTTCTAAGTTTAGTTTTGTTGTGTGGATCGCAGAGCTATGTGTTTGGAAAGACTGCAGTCGTGCATGTAAACAGGAAGTTTTACCTTTTGTGGAGCGTCGTGTTCTGGAACCAGCCAGTCGAGCTCCGAGGCTGCAGGAAGCTGCATGCCCTCAAACTGCTTGAGTAAACCCATGGCGACTGACTCAGCCGAGTTAGACTGGAGGAAGGCCGGAGAGCTGAAAATACACAAGGAAGGACGAAATATTTATATTTTTAAATGCAACATTTCTTATTAATGCACTTTCCAGTTTGATGCTAATCAAACGAGCTGACATAAAAGTCCCATTGTGGTTCACAATACTGTTAATATTGGTTGGGGGGTTTTCTGAATGTCATTCAAGTAAAAATTACATTATTATTAATTATTAAGAGGGGGAAGGTCAACAGGAAGTGGCTGTTACTTACATGGAGTCTGAGCTGAGAAAAGACCTGCTGCTGGAGCTTACACTGCGCTTAATGTCTGCATCTGGAAGACAACAAGGCAAAAGAAAAATAAGAGCTTCAGTTATAGTTTTACATTACAGTTATACAAGTTTTTATCCACCAGCCAAACTGTTAAGAATTGTGGAGATTAAAATAACTTTCAGATTGCTGAATTTGTTTGTGGAAAAAAGCAAAATGCACCAGAAGTTTGCTGGTGGATTCTCTGCATGGCACTATTTTCTACAGCTAATAAGCTTCCACTGTTTTAATGATTTAAGAGAGATGTGATCAGGGACAGAAAAATCTGAGAGATAGATATTGACATGAAATCCCTGAAAAACATCACATCTCTGATTAAATTCAAGCAGGTTTTAAATGTCATTTAGCAGGTGGCATGCAGAAAAGCAGAGCATTAGTGACATATTTTCTTTCACAAAATCAACATGTAAGCAAAGACATGAAGCAGTACGGGTTTGGTAGAACAGGAGACCATCTGCATTAACTGTTGTGTGACTTTAACAGCTTCTTTCGTTCAGAAGAGCAACAAAGTGAGGAAGTTAGTCATCTGCAGGATTCAACAGATGCTCTTTGTTCTAAAAATGAACTGTCTGATTAATCTCTGGCTTCGTCTGTGTTTACAGTTTGACTGCTGCAAAGTGATGCTACAGGCAGAGGATGATTTTCATCAGGGGCACACGTGAGCAGACAGGACATGGTGATTGACTTTTAGTGAGAAGAGCGAGGTGCACTTGACCTCAGTATGAGCGATTAGGAAAATATTTCAACACTGGAAAGAGTTGGATTAGGAAAGAATGTGATTACGTTTTTCTTCCTTCCTTAGCATAACTTGTGTCATCTAAACTGAACTTTCCATCAGCAAGAAGAGAGTATGAAGCTTCGCCAAATAATTTGTTTGGCTGAGGTGTTAAATGTCTTGAATACTAATTAAATATATGGTAAATATTCTTCTGTGGCATCCGAGAAAATAAACTGCTGAAGAGATGGTTCTTAAATCATACATCCTGCTTTTCCTTGATGCAAATAATGTGAAGCTACTGGAGCTTTTAGGGGTAATTCACACACAAGAATGTCTCAAGAGCAATTGTTAATATCATTGTTATTAGTTAAATTCTTCTGATTCTGATTAGGTTTAATGATTTTGGTTAGATTTAGGGTGAGAAATGTTATGGTGTGCAATTAAGTATCAATCATTTGGGATTGTTAGGCTCGTCAACAGCATTACATTTTAATTTTAAATGGATGTAAAAGTCTAATATAAATAGAAAAACAGACCAGTAAAACACATTTTTATCTATAACACAGTGCAATGTTATATTTACATATCATCCAACTATAATTAGGTGCCATCGTCATAATGGGCTTCAGACAGAATAGCCTGTGCGCCCCTGATAAAATCATCACATCTGCTGCCATCACAAGAGAAACCATTTATATTGATGTAACGTCAAACTGGAAAGAGGAACAACAAGGTGGAAGGACGTGTACGTGACAGCAATCACACCTCATTTTCACTGGAGCCACATTGGAGGTAATGAATAATGGGGTGGATGGATAGATGAATGAATAGGTGAATAATTAACGTTGTTACAGTCACCACAATTGTTAACTCGCTCATCAGCTCCCATGAGCCTCTAAACTCAAACAGGTAGAGGCACATTTGTCCACCAAAACCCTGAAGCACTGAACAAGTACCAACACACACAGCCAAGCACACTATTCAGCTGAGGAGCGGAGGCAGCTGACTGGACTCCAAACTGAGAATTTACAGTCATTCCCACCATGCTTTGAAAGTTTTTTACAGGATAAAGTTTTATCTGAATAACTCTGCACTGAAGCACAACAACAAAAGATAAAAAATGTGTAAAAAAGGCTGTTTACCTGTCTGGTACAGAGTCAAATCATTCTAAATTTAAAGCTGTTATAAGCAGTTTGTTTTCAGTGTTATTGGGAAAATCCCATAATAACCTTTCAGAATATTATTTTAATTCAAGTCAAGGAAAACTTGGCTACAGCACATCTTCTTGGCTGTTTTCAGGATTTGAAAATCTCGCCCATGACCGGAGTCATGTAAGAGTGGGCGTTCGTATTGACTGTCGTACAAATGCAAATGCACAAACACATCAATTCAAATGGTGAAAGCTTGGTTCAGTGGTGGAAAATCCTGTTGCTATTGCAAGTTTAGGCTGATACTGCATGACCTCAAGTGCAAGTATACACATGCAGAATCAAAAGTGAAAGCTGTGAATCGATGGATTAACAAATAGCTAAGAATCTTTACCCAAAGAGAGTCAGTAGTGAAAGTTAAAAAGTGGGAATCCACCTCAAAAATACCAAAAGTGTCTAACAGAGAGTTGCTCACTGGAAGATTAGAATAAGAATCAGCCAGTATGATCAAATAAATACACGAATTCGCTATAAACTGTAGTGAAATCCAGTTAACAGGAGGGAATAAAGGCAGATATTCTCAGTTTGGAGTGGAGCCATGAAGCTTCCTCTCAGATGAGCCCCGCCACAGTAAACACTGTGTTGTAGCTGTGAAGCCTCGCCCACCCGTCCAGCCTGCAGATACCTGAGAAGAGGGAGGCGAGTGACAGGGAGAGGCCGTTCTGTGACACCGCCAGCAGGGACTGACCCTCACAGCCATCTGAGAGACAGAAACTAACACTCAACACAACCGTCACCACAGGCACAAACAGTTTTGTAACACTCCGCAGAGCTGTGCGTCAGCGTCACAGGCAAACATACAGTAAACTGCACTGACACAGTGCATGTGGAAGTCATGCAGTTAAACAGCTCCGAGATACCAGAGAATGTGTGTGTGCTTCAACGGCAGAACTGAGAAGTGCAATGACAATTCAGTCAAACACACACATAACGTGCATGCACATGTGAAAGCCCACAACCCATGTTAACAGTATCAAAGCAAAACATGTTCAGATATTTCTGACTGTTAGGCAGTGGCATCTAATCAATTAATCCTGAGGAAAATGACTCTTTGAACACTGAATAGACTGAAGACGCCAACATTTTCATGGCCGTGTATATCAGAGATGTGGCGACTCACATGACTGTAAAGGCTGTATAAATAGCAACACTAATAAAACACTTCACAGGCTACTTTGCTGTGACTTTTGTACTCTGGCGTCCATTATTATGGTTTATGGTGATACGTGACAGGCTTGGTAACCAACGTGAAGCAAGTGTGGTGATGAGGTTATGAGTTATGACTGGAACAGAAAACAAACTCATTCGCACAGACAGATGGAGAATTCAGATTTTCTGTTAACTGCATCATATCAACCTCCAACTGTTTATCATTAATTAAAAAGATGCTAGCTGACAGATAAAATGTGCATTTATAGGACTTGATTGAAGAGGTGTAATCACACTGATTAGCAATTGTGACAAACAAAGACTTGGATCTTGTCCTGTTGTTCCCTCATTCCCTCTCTCTACCTCGTAGTTCGCACTCCTCCACCTCCTCCGCTGAGCCGGAGTCAGACAGGCCCTGGCAGGAGTCCTGAGAGCTCCTCCTGGAGCCTCCGCTGTCAGTGGAGTGGAAAACTGCAGGAGAGGAAGGAGACGAGAGATCGATCAAAGAACAAAGAAACCTCTGGGGCTGAAAAGTGAAGCCTATGCAGAAGGGCCAGAAACTGCAATTCCTCGACTGGCCACTTGAGTCTGGCTTCAAAAGCAAGTTAATCCTCACTGACACACATGTTAAGATGCACAATTTCACAGCAGAAATATTTGTTTACACCCTGGTACCAAAAAATGTATTTGGTCTCAGTTTAGTTTGTATTGCTCCAACTAAATAAATACATTTGAGGATTATGAAGGAAGAAAATGTATTTGTTATGGTTACTCATATACAATTTTAATTGGAGTCTAGATATTGAAAGCACATTTGATATTAAGCAATTTTACGGCCATAAATCAAAATTAAGATGAAGATAAATCGCATGAAGAAGAGACTGGAGCACCATGTATATGCACAGGTGACTATAATGTTGCCTTACGGTGCTGGGAGTTTGCACAGGGCGGCAGGCGGCTGCGTCTGATCTGCTGCCTTCGTAGGCGGATCTTCTGTTTGAGCTGCTGAATCTCACAGTCGCTGTCTCCCTCCTCCTCGCCCTCCTCCTCCTGACGCCGCAGGTTGTACTTCATCAGCTCGATGGCAGCAATAAGAGACTCTGAGATGCTGAAATGAGCGTTCTCCTACGGAACAAAGAGGAAATTATGAATCAAATCTAAACCTTAATTTATTGCAGAACTTTAGCAATGAGTTCTCGCATTTTTTGCATCATTTGAAAGTGTAGTGGTTGACTAATTCAGCACTAAGACCGGTCAGAATAATTCATGAGTTAAAATGGACTCAAACCTTCTCGAGGTCAGCGCAGCTGCCAAAGTCCTGCTCTGACAGGTAGCTGATGAGGCTCTGACCCTCTGACGGCTTCCTGAACATCCCATCTGGAACACCGCTGCACTGGGACCCATCTGAAGAGACCAACACAGAAATTACATGACAGATAAACACAAAACAGACACTGTAAATATAAATACATTTGTTTGACCTTTAAAAATCTCAAAACACCTGGTAAAAACTGAACAAAGTAAAATGATCTTAGCTTGCCAAAAGCTAACTGCATGCCTTTAGAATATCATTATCTAAATAATAAAATCCCAATAACACCTTTAATCAACCTTTCTATGACCTTGCTGCTCCAGTCCAGAGTGTCACGTTTATGGACCAGCTGACTCACCAACCACACTCACATGCAGGAACTGAAAATGATTTTTTTCTTCAAAATTTCATGTCAGCTTTCCTGTCCAACTTCCTGTCATATTTAGGTTTGCTGGGAACTTTCTCCGGCTCAAATCTTGCTTCAAAGTCTAACAATCACAGGATGAAAGCAGCATTTTTTCTGCCATTGCACTCATTTTTAAGTGCATTTTTTACCAGAACTGTAAAAGGTAATTTTAAGTATATTAACATAAAACTTACAAGACTCCATGTAGAGTGAACTGGGGGTGCTGGCATCACTGCGCTGAGGTGAGAAAGGGCTGTAGTCCTTTATACAGCAGTCGTCTCCTGCCGATTCTAAGAGACAAATAGTCCATGTTAGGGGCCTCTTATCACCCGAATCACAGTCACTAAAATAAACACGGACTTCTTTGAAACTGATGAGAACATGAGTCAACAACTATCCACAAAGCAGATTAAAAGCTGTTTTGATTTTATTGGTGTCTTTCTGTCAAATAATCAATTAAATCTATGGAGATGGTTCACTTTATTGAACGCAGGAACAAAGCATGACTGCTGGCCTTTGTGGGTGCAATGACTTCCACAAGTTTTTAGGAAAAAAATGCCTTTTTAGACATTTATTCAGGGTGCAACATTGACTTTTAGGTCCACCTGTCAATGCCTGGATAACTGAATATATTTACCATTTAAAATACTTTTCAGCGAGCTGTAACAGTGCTTTGAATATGATGAAGCTCATTATACTGACATTGCTGTCCTTAAAAAGCCAAAAATGAACTTCACTACTTCTAGGTAAATATACTTTTAACTGTACTTCCACTGTATTCTTTTTTTTAGTTTGATTTTCTTGCGAACTATCTTTACAGATACCATGAAATTCTCCAGTGTGGCACCTGACCAGCACCAGTGGTACAAAGCCCGGTAGCAAGCTTGATAAAGTAAGCATAGCCTTTCTTACTTGTAATTGAGGGTAATCAGCCTATGTTATACTGCAATGCTTAGCTCTACTATATTTACAGAACATCCACATCCTGTAAATATAACACAAAGGAAAACAGCTGCTTTGCTTCATCTTTGACGTTGACACTTTGTTACATTAAAGTATGAGGGAATATTCGAAATGACAATGAGAGTACTCCTACCACGACATCACTAACATAACGGTAATGAAATGAACACAGTTTATATAAAAGTTTCATGCTACTTTCAACAACAAAAAATGATCAGTCATGAAATATGTGTGCATGAACAAAAACGGACACAACACTGAAAGCGGGTCATTTGTGGCCTCATCACATCAATTTGACCCGAGTAAAAAAAAAAAAAGAGTTTCATAAACAACGTCAAAGACCAAAAGCACAGATTATGAGCTGAAGGGAAGACTTGAAATGAGAAGGATGCAGAGAGTTCATCAGCATGCATGGGATAAAAAAACAAGAGGGACTGGGAGGGGTCAAGTGATGGAGCACAGTGGAACTGCACTGCCAACCTGCTACCGGATCTTCTATTATTATGGTGATTTTTCGGTGGCCCCCTCCTTCACACAAACGGTAAAGAGAGAAAGAGAGATAGAGCAGAGGGAGAGAAAGTTACCTCAAGCCAAGAAGGGGAAACATTGAGCAAAGAGAATAGGGGTGTTAAATCGGATATGTTAAAACCTTCACACAGGAAGTGTGCACCTTCAGAGAAAGAGTGCAGAACCCCATCTGAGCCCTACCTGCATTTTATGCAAACATTGTGCAAAAAAATACATTAACACATGAACTAATGAGGTATGTTTCCATCACCTGCAGCAATCTGAAGCTCTTTAAACACAATTAACAAACTACCATCAAACCACATGCCATCAGAGTAGATTTGAACTGTTCCTACAAGTATTACCAACCAGAATACTTGTTCATCTGTGAACATGCAGCACAAAGCAAAGCATCAGTGCACTGAGGAAGAAATAATCCAACTAACACTTCTTTAAAACTCAAGTTCGCAAGTCCGGTATATTAATTTACTTTGATTATTGCACACCAACATGGTAGAAATGAACTGGATGCTTGGTTATGAGGCTATTCTTTAAGCAGAACTACAGGATTTGTAAATCTGTGTGGAGTTGCGTAACTTTTTCTCAATCTGTCTTTGCATAACCAGATTTGTAAATGTATAACAGAATTTCTAAATGCTGATACTGATCGAGTATATGTACAGTAATCTACCATGGCAGAGATCTGTAAATGTATGCAGAGATTTGTTGGTAACGCTTTGCCCCAATGTACCTCAGTAGCTATGCCGCCTACACACTATTAAGCAGTAGCACCAAGGGATTTTCAGCACAATGGCCGCATATTCTATTATCATACCTGCCAAGTTTAAACGTGCAGAAACCTCTGAACTGAAGCACTTTATATGTATTTATGCTAACATGTTTGCAGACTTTCTGAGCCGTTCAAAGTACATTCATAGGAAATACCAAGTCTTTAATAGATGCATTTAAAAATCAATAGATGGTGATGGTTACCTGTCTGTATAGAACTAACTGACGTACTAATAGAAAGAGGGTAGCCGAGCTGTTGTCATGGGTTACTTTGAAGTCTACTCACCATTCCTGAGTTTCTGATTGACCCCTGTGTCCGATAACGAGCGGGTGTGTCCTCGGGTCCCCCGGCCCGGCCCCTTCTGTCCCTCTGAGAAAGATGAGCGTCTGGGTGGGAGCGGGGCAAGGGTGCTCCGTTGGTCCTGGGTGACGCCCGGCTCGCTGCTGTGGGTGGAGCTGCGAGAGTCACGGCGGCTGCGCTGCCCCAAGTTACCAATAGCCAGGTACTCTGGGCCATCGTCATATTCACCGTCACAGGAGTCCACAGCTTCAGGCTGAAGGGAGGTGGGTGAGAGGGGCTCTGTGAGGGAGATGCAAGGGACTGAGACGGGGCCAGGAGGGGGTGTCACCCGCTCGCTTTCCCCCGGCCTGGACACACACACCCAGGGAGCTCCCAGGCTGTTGGCTGGAGAGGTAGTGTCTGCATGAGAACAGGTCGATCAGGTTAGAAAAGACACAGAATATCTCAATATTTTTACACCAAAAAAGTAAAAATAACGTTAAAAATAAACAGTTCCACCCATTTTAGTAGTGAATAGCTGGTTTAGGACATTAAGTTTTGGAAACCGTATCAACACATTCTTCAATAACTGACTTTGTCCACAAACAATCAGGCCTCTGTATGGTTAAATCAGTCGGTCTATTCACATACAAACTGTAGTGCATTCATAGTGCCATCGCCCAATCCCACCCTCTAGATCCCTGTACGCACCGATTACAGACCAGTGACCATTTTCTCCTCATTACATTGATTCAATCAGTGGTCAAAATCCTTCACTTAAATAAAAGAACAAGAGTCCAAGAAGACAGTTTTTGCATTTTGTGGAATGACCTCACAAACTCAGATGTGGCAAAATATTGTAACAACAAAGTTCAAGATTTAAACTTCCATGAGCCAAAGTGTAATCCATGTGAACCCACCAAGTAAGCAAGTACTACTGCTTCCTAACGCCCACCTTTATTTTGAATCAGCCGAAGATGGATAAGAATTCATAATACTGATATTCATTAACCCTTTAAACCAAATCGCTCTTAAAAAACACACTTGTAACTATAAACCCGTCGCTCACTTGTGCTGTTGCTGTTTTGGGATACGAATCCCGTCGTGTTCCCAGAGATGTGGCTGGTGGTGACTGCTTCTCGGAGCGAGCAGTTGGAAGTGGTGAGTCTGCGATTTAGAGAGTCTCCTCTGGGAGCCGAGTCAGCGTTCCTCCAAGCCCCACCAGCCCCTGGCAACACACACAGGCTCTGGCTCTTCAATAGGCCCAGACATGGTGGGCCCTTCAGAGGCGACAGCTGGAGGGGGAAAAGGAAGAGATAAAATATTTAATCCTTTCCACTCAGTTTGTGAATGTCCTTCTCCAGAACCAAACCAATTTTCTTTTTTAGATTTTAGATTTAGTCAAAAACCGAATTATCAACCGATAATGGCCTGTCAAAATCCTATTGGTATTGGTGTATATGCTGTCTGATTTGTTACAAAACATATAATGCAGAAGACATGATTTAGAAATTGTGTTAGCCATTAATTTATTTTTTAAATAGTCAGCAACTGACCAACACTGAACTGTAATTATGTTTATTTTGCTATTTATTTTATTCTTATTTATTCTTCATTTTCTCAGTTATCATTTATAGAATTGGCTGACAATTATATACATAGTCTGTAAAATGTATATTAATGTACAACAATGTTAAACATTATTTAATAAAGTTTTATGTGTGAGAAAGTAGCTCTCATTTCAATAGGTACCTTAGCAGAGTGGTGAAAAATCATTGCACAATCCACATAAAGACGCAACTATTTTCATTCAAGCTCAAACAATTTCTATATCAGCCACCATATTGGTTATGAATAATTTTTCCCCTTCAAAATCAATATATATATAATCAGAACTAAAATAAATAAAATTCAAATCAATATCACATCATGTTATGAACTCAAGAACAAATAGATGATATAAATGCAGCAAAGTGACAGACTTTACTGAAGTGACTTCATGAGACCCACCCCGACAGTGTCGACTTGGGCCAGCAGCTTGGGGTTATTCTGCTCCACAGCTTCCAGACACTGGAACATGGCGGTCACATGAGGCTCACTCAGCAGAAAGGCATCATCTGAAAGGCAGATATACAGACCGAGAGAGAGAGAGAGAAACAAAGAGGGAGACAAAGAGGGGTAAGAGGATAAGATAATGAGAGGGAAAATTAATTAGTGGGACATAAGTGAATGCACAAAGATGAAAGTGAGAGAGAAGAGGGAAAGTTAAACGGAAGGACAGGAATAGATAATGAGTCATGTGTTTGCTTCTGGCTTTAGTTAAACTTCACACAATCATCCCTCAAACTAAACTGGACCGTTAATATGACTCATTGTGTCCATTATAACTCACCATTAAAGTATTTACGTGTGTGCCCCAGATGCCGGAGCAAAGGTCGGAGCTGAGCCGACAGCATGTGAACCTGTAAGCTGTGAAGCAGCCAGCGCTCAGCTTTGTAGCTCTCACCGGCGCTCTGCATCCCGCTGCTCAGCACCGGCTCCAAGCGACTGAACTGTTAACGAACAGAAAGAAAGAAATGTGAACAGGAGCATGCGGGGAGAGGTAGATGAGGAAGCGGTTGGCAGGGGTGCAAACAGCAATACAAAAATATGTCCTCATTTGTTTTTTCTTCCACACTGTTTGTTAATTAAGCAGCAGGACACAGATCTTGTTCCACATCTTCTTCCATTAACTCAAAACACACTTCTGTTTGTGTACAACACAGTTTTATCTATTCATCCAAAAAAGCAACGAGGTGAGTGGTGAAGGGACAGGACTGACATGATGTGAGAGGTAGATAAATGACAGGCTTTAGTGGAATGTGGAATGACAAAAACACTGCAGCACAAAGCTGGGGGAGGCAGATAAAATATCAACAACCACTGGTCACACAAGCAGATGATTTATTCATAGCCAAGAGCGCGACAAGCCCTGCAGATCAGAAGAAGATAAATAATTCCAACTACTGTCTTTACTGTTTTGCAGCTCTGTTAATAGTTGACAAAGGGGGACATTTCTCCACAACACAAATGTTAGCACAACAAGTAATCCAGGAAGTGTCGTGACTCTGCTGAAGGCATGTGACAGTGTGAACCGTGTCAGGTATTTATGTGCATGTAACTCAAAACTTTACAACAGAAAGAACCATTGTTTTTCTTTCGGCACACTGGCTCTCAGATTCACCACCATTTTCATTGTCTAACAGACTATGTCAAACACAGCTAAATTAAGTGTTGGTGGTCTGTTACATTGGCTAGTGCAGGAAACAAAAAAATCTGATGATACCAAAATACAAACTTAATCATTAAATTGGAAATACACATGGCTGATTTTGCAAATTCTATTCTTCTATTCTCTCTCGAGCAAACAAGCAGTTTATTCTTCCCTAAAAGTGAAACAGTGAATAAAATGTAGAGGCACATCATTTGTTGGTGAGAATAACAAACACAGAGCTGAAACATATCAGCTGCCTCTTTCAGTAAATGTGAGACATGAAAAATTCTCAGAAACACAGTTTGAAGCTGCTGAAACAAACCAAGCAACAAGGTGACTCATGAGGAGATTTAAATAAACTAAGCAAAAAATACTGAAAGACGCCTGCATAGTCATATTTTTTAGAATAAATCATCAGCTCTCCAGTCAGGGTTGAGTCTGTGATTTTTGGCAGAAACCTGATTAAGATTATGAGTAGTGCTGCATACCATATTTTCACAATGTAATAATACCCATTTTTTTTCTGGGAAAACCATGAAAATAGTACTACAAAGTAAATTTACAATGTAAAAACTAAACCTACTAAAATCTTTATAAGAAAATAACATAGCCCAGAGCGAGGTAGCAACGTTTAGGCCTGTGTTTGCATGAATGTGTTTCCTGTAACAAATTTGTTTGCTTGCTAAACGTATCATACCTGTTCTACGTGTGAGGCGAGGTGGGGGCTGATGTAGCGAACGCACCACACAAACGGCCAGTAGTCTTTCTGTTTGTAGTACACCTGCAACACAAAACCAGCATGACCCAGTTACTACACAATACCAGCTTCAATAAACACAATAAGCCATAATAGAGAGGGAGTGCACCCCATAGTGAACTGATACATGTTTAAAAAGTAGATAACATAATGTATGTATATATATAAATACTGAGCTAACCGATAGTGCAGTTTGTTGTCTGATGGTGAGGTATTGTGAGGTTGTGGGACACAGCTAGAATCAATAACTGCTTCATGTTCAAACACAAGGCTTCATTGCAGCTATTTCAGGCCAAAGTTTATCAAAAGCCAACTTTGCAAATCAGTCAGAGCAGGCTTTAGGTCACACCGAAAGAAATGCAAAAGGGAGAGTGGTGTCAGATGTCCTGACCTGCTCATTCTTCAGCCCATGGCTCAGGATGTTGTTCATGTCCTTGTGGAGCCGTTGCAGGCCGCCGTAACGTGACCACACATTGGGATTGTTGGTGGACACGAGACCCTCCACTGTTGTCTTCAGACTGGTCAGAAGTTTCCAGTGCTCCCTCCTGTGCAGAAAACAGGGCAAAGGAAGGAGTGAGACAGGGTGAGGGAGGAAGTTTAGGAATGAGGAAGGAGGTAAAGAAGTGCTGGTGTCAGCAGAGTTGTGGCTCAAATCATTACTCACATGTACAAAACTACTTTTCCCGAAAGTAAAAATCAAGACCTCAGCAGTTTAGTTGTGATAATCTAGTTTACTCTGAGCCTAGTGACTAACCAGCAGTGCTGACCATCAACAATTGTTATCACCACATCCTAGCTTTAAAAGACAGATACACAAATAGAGATTTAAAGCTTTAAATTTGTTATTTTACCCTCATAAATCTCAATGGTAATACCCTACATTACAAAGCATAAAGGATGGTTGACATGGAGCCCCTTGGCACAGATTACTCTGAAGTTCCAGCAGTAAAACCTTATCTTTGGGATACAGCTATGGAAAGATGCAAAACAATATTATATCGGTCACATTCCCAGAGAGCCATAAAGCGCTGGCACTTATCCAGAACTTCCTCTTTTTTCCCCTGAGTCAGCACTCAATTCTGCAACGCTGATTCCAGAAACGTTGTGATGCTGTGCATAACATAAATAAACACGGGACGCATCAAATTCATAATCCAGTGTTAAGTTTCCCAACTCATCTTTGTACTGTATTCAATTAAATAAAGGACACAAAAGATTTGCAAATCATATTGTCCTGTTTTAATCATGTTTTTCAGATTTTATTGGAATCAAGTTTGTATTCAGGAATAGTCACAAACTTGCAGAAACATGACAAACCCATCTGTGTTCAATGCACTGCAGAATGGGTGCATTCTCTGAGTTAAGACTAATTTCACAGGTCATCTGCTATTTAAACAATATACTATACTTCAGCTAGTGGTGCATTTTTAAATGTATTCAAACAATCATCCTCCAAACATAATTAATAGTATAAACACACACCAATTAAACCAAAGTTCCAAAACGAATACAGAAAGCCCAAGCTATTTTGTGCAAGATCAGTCTAGATAATGCAGCCATGTCGCCTCACTGATAATCTTATTTTCTTTCTCTAAAAAACTCACGGTAATCAATTTAGGCAAGTGAATGTTGCGACCACTGAAAAGTAATGCGGTGAAACCTATGAATAGCACATTTATGAACACAACAGGCCCTTTTTTATATAAAGCAGCAGTGCTGACTGAGCAGCATCACGAGTTTGGCTACCGACTTAACTAATCACATCACATCATGTAACATGGAGAGACAGAGGCTGAATGTCGGAGAACATTCTCCACATACTGTAGAGTATAACGCATTTATACATGCATTTAATGTATGTATAAATGTGTTTGTGCTGGACATCATGGAGAGAAATTCTACACGGATCTGAGAGGTTGTTGAGGTTAAGTTGAGGATCAACTGTGTGTCTGTGTGCGTGTCCAACTAATTAGTAGCCTCAGGACAGATTTGTATTCACAATCTGACCTTTAAATCTTAAACAAACAAGTAAACAAAGTCATGCTAGATGACCTAATGTCCGAACAGGGCATTTATTTCTACAATACTACTCTCATATCATTAATACAGCAGTGATATGCTGTGCATTGTTCAGACTGAAAGGTCATTTAAGCTTCACTTGCTGCAGCACAGTAGGTAGAAATTTAGTGACTTATAAATTTTTTTAGCACAAGTTCTTCCAGTACTCATGTTATCGACAAATGCAAATTAATGTGTCATTATTACTGACAGTTTGTGTAAAACAAACAAACATGCTTATTGGTTTTTAATATCCTTTAATGTGCGTTTCCTGTAAAACACAACCAGCGACATCTCGTAGATGTCTACTTCATTTGACAGCTAGCGTTAGCTGTTAGCACGACCTAGCTAGGAGATAGCTACTAGTTAGCACTATTAACGCTAGGTAATAAAATGGCTTTCGATAACAAATGTGTTAACAAACTGGTTAGACGCAACCAGATTTTTAGTCTATAGTCAAACCATTTACATTGTAATTTGGACATATTGACACGACTGGCAGCTAATAGTAGTTGGACGCTGACATGTCACGTTAGCCTAGCCTAGCTCTGCAGCTCACGTCAGTAATCAACTGACACTAACGGATACAACAGTCCGTGAAATGCTGCTCAGAAATCATGACTTATCTTTGTTTCATGTTAACCAGCGAGTGTTTTCTTGAGTTAACCGTTTCTAGTTTTGTTGTCTATATATGTACCCACGGTTTCTCTCAGCACAGCTAGCCGGGTACCGAGCCCAGCCCAGGCTGACACTCACCTGCGCTCCTCTGCCTCTCCCTCCGCCGATATCTCCATATCCTCCTGGCGGAATCGAGTACCGTACAAAGCAGCCAGCTTCCCCGATAACTCCAATATCTTATCTCGTACAACGGAGTACTTTTTTGTTTTTACTTCAGTAGTAGTCGGGTCGCTTGAAGAAGTCACCCGGACTTCCAGTCTTCCGCCATCTCTGCCCCGCCTGTCCGAGCTGTGAATCAAAACAGTGGAGGCCGCATGACCATCGGCAAAGTGGGCGGTGATGTTGTCCTCTGCTCGGCCCACTTTTTAACCACAATCATGCTTTTAATCTGAAATAACACTATATCTCATGTTCTTCCGCAGTTTAAGCAGCGAACTGTCGGGTTTTCACTGCGTTTGCACGGATTGTAATAAGTAAACTTCACTATTTAAGTCTATTTAACTGGCTGGTAAAAGCATGGAGAGAGTAAAAAAAGGAAGAGCTTTCTAGAGACACATGACTGCTCAGAGGAATTTACCTTAATCTTCACTGCCACCTGCTGTTAGTAAATGTTATTGCATTAAGACTGCTGCCCCCTGTTTGAACTCACGTCTTTGTATCTACAAATAACCCACTGATGATTCATAAATAAGGCTACACTCATTATCTCCCTCCTAATTACATATTACAGTATATCTAACTTTAGAAAATCATAATGTTCAGTCAAAAATGAGCAGACATCCCAAGATTCCCAAGATAATTAAATATAATCATTATAAAATGTGTTTTCATACTATACTGTGTATATCCTTTACTTATATATACATTTCCTATTTATTATCACATGCAACAATTCATTTTTTATTCGTGCAATACAAAATACTCCCAGGGATAACCCTATGTGCTTTAGTGATAAAAAATTAACAGCTGCCATGTAAGTATTTTATGTATATAATGTTTATATAATATTTGTAAATTTATGTATGTATGTACATAAAATATTTTTTTATATAGCTTTATTTTCACGTCTTTGTAGCTCCCCTGTCTGTATCTTAAACTGGCTGAATTTCCCGTCTGCGGTATAAATAAAATATTATCTTACCTTACCTTATCAGTAGGGCTTCCTACTGTTTTGATTTATTGCCCTTTATTTGAAGTTTTCTTTATCTTTTTCATACATGCCTTTGATTTGATAATTGTTTAATTATATATTACGCGTTATTTATAATAACCCTGGATTTTTTTTTCTTTTTTATCTATCTTTTTGTGTATTTTCTTATCACCTGATATATTTTTTTTTATTTTAAATGTTGTTAATGTGTGTCAATAAATATATCGGCTATGATATGAAATGTGTGTTTATGAATTATTAAACATTATTAAACAACCATCAAATCATGAGGCCTAAATAAAAATTAAAAATAAACGAAAAAAAGTAGAAGGAGCAAGACGTCAAATAAAGGGAAATAAAGCAAGCAGGTAGTCGGAATATATGAATGAAATAAAACAGGAAATGCCTTTCCAAAGGCGGAAGTCATGTGTTATATACAGAGAAAATAAAACTGTAAATAGTAAGTGTACAAAAGCAGAATCAGATCGGAAATTGGAATTGGGTTTTACATTTTATTTCCTATAATGCATTTAAACCTGAGGAGGTTATAAACACCCCAGTCCTCAACTGTCTGCTCTCAACTTTACATGAACCACTTTCACCACTTGGTGGCAGTAGCGAGCCAGGAGAGGGCAGAGTGCTGCACTGTGTTACTGTAAACCTCGTGCTAAATAATTGCCGGGTGTGGCTGCGAATGACCAAATGGTGACTAACTGTTCTTACATAATACACACACACACAATGGGAGCAGTTCCTGAAAAGTATAATTCACAGCTTCATTCTTTGGTACTGTTTGGTGACGCGAGTGAAGGTTTTGCAGAGACGACAAATTATCTCTGGATATATTGACTATCTGAACTAATCCTCTATGAGTGCAACTATATATTTCAGTACAAGTGCAGAAGTGTAAATAAGTCTATTATGGGTAATGTTGAAGTCCTTTCAGGAAGTTTTTTAAGGAGAACATTGCCCAAAATCTGATTATAAATATGCAATTTGCATGGCCTAGGAAAAAGTTGAATCAATATTTAGTTAAGCCAGAAACCAGTAAAGCAAGTTTCAAATATCTGAAGCTGCTGCATAAACCATATCTGTAGCCTGAATTCTGTGCAAACATGTTTTTTTTAACGCTTTAATAGAAAATTATATTTTTTAGTATGTGCACAACCTTAGTATGAAACCATTACTTATTACCAGTTTTCAGAAAGATATCTAATACAGATTATTTTGTACTGAAGCTGCTGATTGACACTGGGTTGCACAATGTTTAATATCTCCAAAAGAGACCCCAATAAGTTTTTATTATTTTTTCAAAGAGCTTTATTCAGTTAGGGGAAAAAAACATCTGAAACATAATTTTACTTCACGTCTGACCTTCTGTTTCTGCTGGAATAACAGCACTTTTTAAAAAAATTTGTAACAAGCAAGTCTGCAAATTTAACACACTGCAAAGTCAACCAGTGGGGCAGATTGGACACTTTGTTGGCCCTCCAGCTGCATATTTGACACCCTGCAGCTTTGCATATGCAGCCAATTTAACATTTAAAATTTTACTTTAAGTTCATGTACATTTGTCAAAATATGCTTTAAAGTTAAAGTTTTACGTACCACTTATCTAGAATGTCCCCTTTCAGAGTGATCGGACTAATTGACGCCTGAATAGAGCCTCAAAAAGTAATAATTAGTAAGGTTTTGTAGTATAAAGCTAATTTTTCTTGTAATAACATGTGCTTCTTAAATTTAAATGTCTTGCTTGACATGCACCACTTTAGACTTCATATGTAACATTTAATCTAGAAAAGTAATGAGTAACGAACATAAATGCAGTGGGGTTGAAGAATAAAGTACAAGGGCCTTAAAACTGAACTTAACCACAGTAAATTCTGCTGAGCGTCCTTGTATGACACACACACACATATTTGATACATGTTAGGAGACACATCAGGACAAGTCAAATCACATGGAGATGAAATGTTGATACAGCCTTCACCCGTCATTCCTGGCCTCAAGTTTCCTGGAGTGTATTTGCTGACAGTGACGTGGAAAACCCTCCCCGCTCTCACCGCAGCTCTGTGTGCAGCTGTGACTCAGAGCTGTAACCTGCTGCAGCATGAAGGCAGAGTCAGGGTGACGCAGAGCCCTGTCAGTCCAGTTTTTTTGAGTTTGCGACATACATTTCCTTTTTCTTTGTTACTCTCTAATGTTATATCTTCATGGATGAGTCAGGATGATGTGGTAAGAAAGTCAAGAGTTTAAGAGACATGTAGCAAGAAGCAGAGAAAGAAGTGAGGTGTACAAAACACTAAGAAAAAAATATATTCAACTTAAAAGTTGAGTTAGTGTCCAACAAAGGACACTATGATCTATCAGAGTATCACTTTTTTCTCTTTTATTCATGTTGTACAACACAATGCCTCATCACTCCCAGACAAGAAGTGCAGGTTAATGTTCAAACAGAAGATTTTTGACATGATAAAAAAAAAAAAATAGGTCAAACACACAAAAAGACAGAGGGAGAACATTGTGTTTTCTTCTGCATAGTACCAATAAGAATAATTATATCTGCACTATATCAAATCATTTTAAATAAGGATTCAACTAAATATGTAAAACACATTAAATTATTGGCACAATGTGGAAAATTCATCAAACATCCACCAGGTCAGGAATATGAATGGGATTTTCTTGGGAATCCATTTTTTCATAACGCCTGAGGTCAAGCATGGACATTTACATGTAAATTAGCGTGCTGGAAAGACTCAAATAATTTGCAAATGCCACAAAATATTAATGTTTTGAAACATGGTATACCAAAGTTACAAAAATATACAATATCCCTATGATGTGCATGGAAATCTATCTGTGTAACTTCAGGTTTACTCAATGCACAGACTGAGGTTGGTTTAGCTAGTGAGAAATGCTTATACAAGGAAATGGGATGAAGAAAATCAATAGATAGAAATAGAAGAAATATACATGATGGAAAACTAAACACTAAATACATTTAAATTGCAAGAAGCACAGATGGAAGAAAAGTTGGAAGCATGGAAATAATTTAAGACGGTTAGAACCTGAAGATGCAACTTTTCATCTTTTTTTCTTTTTACATAAATGACTGAATGAATAAATTCATGAGCAGTATGAAACTAATGCAGATTAAGAAAACAGGAGCCATTAGAGAAAGAACTCATATGTAAAGGGTCAGAGGTCAGCCTCTGTTTCCAAGAAGGTGACAGGTTTGTGACTCAATTACTTTGGAAATTGCTGATAAAAGGAAAATGTCTTCCTCTTATCATGCTCTGTGTTTTGAGACAAAGCTCCCGTCCCACTCAGAGAATGTCAAAGTCATTTACATGAACTGGCCAATTTAATTCAAAGCAACCAAAGGTGGGAATGAATGAGATCATTTCTCCTGCTCATTGCTAAAGACCCGTAATCAGATAAAGAGATTATTAAATGCTTTTTTATCACTACGTCATTTTATTCCTGCTGATGATAACCTGAAACCACAGTGTGCTCGCCTGAATCTTTATCAATGCAAGAAGAGTCACAGAATAAGCAGACAAATAAAAAGTATTTTATACGTGCAGAACGTCTGTGATTAAACTGACAGACAGATGAGTCAAGATGGAGCCCGTGATTTCTCTTAGCTGGAAAGCTCATTCAGCGTTTGATTAAGTACGTGACAAACGTGTCGGAGTCAAAGACAACACGAGTTAGTACCTGGCAAGACAAAAGAACAAAGACACGCTGAAGGGAAAGACAAACTCTGGGCACCAAACAGCAGAGAATAACTCAGGATTGAGTAGTTGACTCTGGGTGAATCATTTATTACTTCTCGCTCAATTTAGAAAGATCAATGACAATACAAAAAAAAAAATTTGAATGACATTTTTATTATTCAATCATTATTTATTTTGTTCCTTTTTTTTTAAATCCTTTACTTCTACCTATAATAAAATACAATAAAATTGAAGAATTAAAAACATGACAATTGAAACTACATTTTCAATTCCATTTTTTGTATTTAGTGGAGTAAAAAGTACAATATTTGCCTCTAAGATGCAGTGAAGTAAAAGTATAGTTACATAAATGGAAATAGTCAAGCAGAGTACCGGAAAATTGTACTGAAGTACAGTACTTGAGTACATGTACTTAGTTACATTCCACCCCTGCATACTGTACTTGTCTTTCAGTTCCTTTCAGGTGTGAAGCTGACATCATCCGTCACGTCATCAGGTTACATGCCAGAGTTGCCCTGAAAATTTACCACCTTTCAAAACAAGTATGAAGTGATGATTCATGTTTGAAACGACAGGTAGGTGATGAGTGACGCTGTCATTTAGGACTTCACACCTGTTTCTGTGCCAGGTGTCAGCTTTCAGGAAGCTTTTATAAATCTTTCAAGCGAACAAACAGGAATTGTTTTGGAATTGTTTGTTCTTTTCTCCAAACTGACGAGGGCCGTCCTTTTCCTTGTTCCAGGGAATCGGGAATTTGAGCCGTTTAATAGATTATAAGAGTGATGAAGATATGACACAATGTGAAGCTTTTTGCTGAAGATGTTTCTCTTTAAGTTACATTAGACTACCCATATGTGTACAAGAAATGATTTAGAATTTTACTTATGTTGTCTTTGGATTTTTTATGTTATGTATCATTAACTTCTAATCTTGTCTATGTAAATAGGCTTGACACAAAGTTTTCATTGTGAATGCATCCGATTCATTTGGGAATTTAATGTCAATTTTCTTAATTCATATTGTCTAAATGATACATATGTATATATATACAAACTTTCTAAAATCACAAAAAGTATGTTAGCAGTTTAATATTCAGAAATTACATTTGAATTTTAACTTACTTTATTTCATTTTGAAGAGATAAGTACTGACCTGTTTTTTTATTGCTAATATAGTAATATATATAGTGATATATTTTTTTCACCAGTCCCTATTACTATTGTATCTTAACCTTATGCTTGCTAATTGATGAAAATCAAATCATAAAAATAAACAGAAAAAATGTTTGTACTTGTTTATGGTTTTTAGAATTTATATTTAAAAGTTTCAAAATATATATTTTAATTTTGTTAAAAAAATGTGTTCACATAATATATATTTTTCTAAAGGAAAATTTTATTTTTTGGGCTGGTGTTTGTAATGTAATAAAAAAGTTGTGTTTTTGCCTGGTGGGGAATAAAAAGAAAAGCATGAAGACAACCTTTTAATAAAACAGTAATTTATTTTTTTGACTGAAAACTAAAATTGTCTGAACAGCACATTACAAGGGCATTGTTAAGATATTTTCTCCAAGGCTCAGTGATCACTTTCATACAGTACACTTGGCATGTACACGGCATCTCCTTCAAATGAAAGAAAAAAAGAAAATACTAACGATAAGAAGAAATAAGCCTGTTTGCAAAAAGAAACAAAAAAGGAAAATCAAAGAGTCCATCCTGTAATAAGATGACTGATTGTACATTTACCAAGCATTTTGGTTTGGTTCTAAGCCACAGAGAAAGAAACCGGATCGCCTGACGACAGCAGACGACGGCACAGGAGGCACAAAAGACGTGACACGTACAGGACATCCCATAATATGCGCACACACACAATCGACTGGGTTTCAGCTTTAAAGTGTGAAATGTTTAATAGTTTCCATCGTTTTGTTTTTCTGCGGATATTGATGTCATTTTTTCTGTGTAAGCAAAGTGTGATACACTACAATCGAAATCTAAATGCTGCATTCATTAAATACATTAAAATCTGCAATGTAACAAAACCTTTCTCTGCATATGAAATTTAACACAGCATTTACATGAAAAGAAGAAGAAAAAAAAGATGGCTCCTTTTCTGACCGTTTTGTGCACGAGGTGCTTCTCTCCATCCGACACAAACACCTTGCCATTCTTTTGTCTTTCACCCTCAACGACTTCCTCCACCCTCTCTGCCCATTGTTCCCTTTCTCTTTCACCAACCCTTTCACAATCATTCACAGACTTGACAAAAAAAAATAAGAGTGCTGGATAAAAACATGAGGTAAGAAAGTGGTTTGATTATAGATCATGCAGAACATGCAAAACAGCAACAAAAATATAGGGAAGGAGAGAGTAGGAAAAAATGTGTGCATTTAAAAATGGGAAAAAAAGAGAAAAAAAAAGACTTACACAGCTTTGCGTCTTTGGTTATAAAGTAGGTCGAACAATTTTCACAGCTTTTCATCCCCCCGACCAAACCCCCAAATTTATATCTGTTTTACTGTTTTGACAAAGAAAGTCTAGAAAAGGTAAATTAATAGTTTTCTTTATCGAAACATCCCATCACATCTTTAACAACAGGCGTTCTCCTGTACAAACCCTCTCCGCTCTTAATACTTTACACTTTACAAAATATACATTCAACCTGGATTTCACCTAATGTAAGCTCGGCTTTAGTGTTAGCACTATTTCATGAGAAGAAAAGTTTCTATTATGGAACTTATTGCCTACTTATTGAGATCTACTTGTTTGAGAGACTACCAAATGTAATACCTGACAGATTCTAAAATACCAAAAGACCAAAGAGAAAGGTTTTATTTGATTTTTTTGTTATTATGACATTGTTCATTTACATTATGAAAATAGCAGCCCTGAAATAAATAAATGCAAATACCAAAACTGAACTAATGAAAAAAAAAAAAAAAAGTATTATGATTCATGTCAAAGTACGGTGGCTCTGAGAAAACAACACAAGCTTTTGTTGCAGCATATAACAAGCCGAGGCTCTCGACTCGCTCCACTCAAGCCGCCGGCTTCCCTCCTCCGCTCAGGGAGGACGGATCCTCTCCCCCACTCCTCCCTCGGCTCTCTGGCCTCTTCCAGCCCTGGAGTGATGTGGGGTCGGGGATACTGGGGAGGACAGTCCCTGCTGGATGTCTCAGGACCCTCGTCACCTCTCTGGCCCCCCTTCAAAGGGTTGCACTGCCCTCTTCCACTACTTGTTGCCCCAACAAATGAAGCTCTCTGTGCCCTTTGACCCCCCACCCACCCTCCTGCACAAGAACAGCATGCAGTTTAATGGTGTGCACCGGCTCCTCTGTCCCTCCTTATTTTTCAGCTTTCTTGCAGCCAAACACGGGGGGACAGAATAAGACTTTGAGGGGTGGTAAATGTCTTAAGAATGTGAAGCCCGGTGACGACGACGTGCACACACTGAAGCATGGCTCTTGTTGGCAAACGAAGATGTCGCTGTTGTTGATTTTTTTCCTCAAATGGAGCATATTTAACGCAGAGCCTTTTGCTTTATGAAGCTGAGGGGACGGTAGCAGTTGGTGTCTTTACTAACAGGATCTTCCACTCCTGTCCATGTGAGTTTGAGCGTGTGTATTTGGGGAAACGGGTTCACGCCGAGGTTATGTTGGGCTGATGGGGGACGCTCTGGCCCCCCTCGTGGTGAGCCGAGGGGGTGTTGTTGTTGTTGTTGTTTGTGACGAGCGGGTGTTGCTGCTGCTGCAGAGGCGGCGACGCGCTGCCCTGGGTGAGCTGATTGGACAGCTGGCTCAGCTGGTCCGTGTTGGCCAACGACTTCAGCACGGCGTTCTCCCGCTCCAACATAGAGTTCCTCTCGTACAGCTCCTTGATCTGCTCCTTCAGCACCTCCACCTCCTCGCGAACAGCGTACATCAGGTGGCTCTTCACCAAATCCTGAGAGAGAGGAAAACTAACATTAGCACACAAAGTAATCCTCAAATAATGAATCACATGACATCCCAGAGCGTTCAGGGTTAAGTATGATCTTGTGTGTGTGTTATTGCCGTGGGGGGTTTCTGCATAAGTCACCTGAGAAGAGATCACCTGTCAATCAAACCTATTTGTCTGCAGGGTTCGTACAGTTATTTTAAGAGTCAAATTCAAGCACCTTCAAAGAACCTAAACCAAAAACTTCCAGACTCTCAAAGCAAAAAAAGGAATTCAGTTGCACTCACAGAAATCAATGCACATGGAGCATTATTTTACCAGTTGTTTTATATCAATATCATTTGACTCTATGTCTTGATCATAATTATTATATGCTTGCTAATTTCCAGAGTAAGTGATCAACAGAGAACTTGTGTAGCTAGAAATGACGAGTCAAAGTTTGCATGTAACAGCGAAAGTTACAAAGTTGTATTGTTCAAACAACAAAGAGGATTAAATGAAAAGATTATCCCTGAAGAATATTTACATTAGAAAAGTTTAGTGCTTATAGCATCTTTTGCTTTGTCATTAAGAATCCACAATCCACAAATGCTACAGCTGTATTGTTTCAAATATTAAAAGATTTTTTGGCTTACATGAGTGATTGTGTCAATGAAACACCTGATCATGTTGAAAATTATGCGTTTTTCAAGAGGTAGCCTAAATATGAATGCAAGCACCATATCCAAACTTTTTAAGCCTTGTACAAACACTGAAGTGTGGTTTTTTTAGGGAACATCTTTAGCCTGACGTGTCATTGCTGTGGGGTTTTTTAAAAACAGCATTTTCAGGAAATCGGCTGTCAGTCAAACTATGTCGGCAATGCTGAGTGATTTGCTTGTATTTCTAGTATGTTTTTTTAGGCCCACGGAAAGCTGGTTTAAGCAAATGCAGGAGCTGTCACGGTCTGAATCTAGGTTATCAATTCATCAAACTGGGTTATACATCCATTGTCTCAGAGACATTTGTGTCCTCCGTGGAAAACTCGGTTTGAAACCAGTCACAGCACAGGTTTATGCAGAAAAAGTGGGTCACCTGACCACATTTTTTATAACTTATACATCTGTGGATAACTCACCATTGCCTGCTCGATCTTGTTATCGATGGCGACGACGCTGGCACCGGATGCACTGTGGAGAAAAAGAGAAAACGTTACCACAAGGTGCCCATCTCATGTCTCCCACGCGCCTCAGACCGATACCAGCTCTTTCCCGTTCACTTAACTGCCAAAATCTGGGTCACTCTGTGAGAAAGATGACCTCAGAGGATTTTACTGCTACTTCAAAACAAATTTTTGTGAAGTGTAGATTAACAGTCAACTGTCTCCCGGAGAATGAGATGAAAAGATTTGAGATGAAAACAGAGACAAAAAAACAAAAAAAACACTATTTATAGTGCACTTGATAGAAAAAAACAGATTGAAACTGAGCCAGAGCTGTGCAGTTTTTAAACACAGGTGAGACTAATAACTACAGCAGCAATTAATATAAAAAGTGAATGAAATGCGTACATTCAAAGCAGCAAAAAAACTAAATATTTTGAACTCTCATACATAATACATCAAGGTCCAAAAACATTAACTAAAGAAATCCACCTCCGGAGCTACAGACTCAAGTGTGACTCCTTGTGACCGGAATTTGTGTGTAAAATTGTTGGATTGTAACCTTTAAAAATAGCTCAAATTATCTCCAGCAAGTGGCAAACCATTACATTTAAATACTGCTTTGCAACCTTACCGAACCTTAAACCCACATAACCTGTTCAGACATTCTGCATTCAGCCACAAAATCCTGAATACAACAATAAATAAACTCTGATAGTGTTTGAAACAACAAAAATGATATTTGACTCATATGTTAAGGTTGTTATTTTTTCACTCCGCAGGTACATTGTGACATAAATAAACCTAAACCAGGTGTAAATTTCCATTAGGACAGCAGCAGCTGAGGCACCTCACACATGACGTCTTTCATCAATAAAACCAGGTGTTCACCTTTTGATAGAGACTATGTCAGGTATGAATCAGTCTGATCTCATACCCATGAAGACAAAAGGACGATAAACCATTAAGTACTTATCTGTGGGGATGTTTTAACATAAAATGCACGAAGAAAAAGCTCATCAACACCTTTCAGTAAAAACATTACGTGCACAATGGTTAGAGACAATGCGAGGATTTAAACAGCGACATTTCTCATCAGATTTGGGCTTTGATTGACTCCACCGTGATGAAATCAGATTACAGGGAGTGTGGCTCCTCTCCTGCAGGACTAGTGTTACGGGTGCGGCTGATGTCGCCATCAGCGGTTCATTTACATTATCGGGAAAATCTCATTGTTCTCTAATCCCCGCAAAAAAACACTTGAATCATGTTCTGGCAGAATGTGAAGCATCCACGCCACTTCTATGATCATCCCACTTCGTTAACGCGTTTCCAAATCACTTCAGAGGAGCGCAACATTTGGTGGTCCACCCCTCCCCCCTTTAAGGGAAGAAAGAAAAGAAACGTGTCTCACTTTCACACATAAAAGACGACCAACTTACGAACCCAAGCCAAAGATCCTCACACGATAAACCCGATGCCCAGGTTTTGTTTTTTAGAGAACAGATAAACCACACGGGATCGGGATTAAGCGTCTCGACAGACAGCGCTCTCTTGCACAATCACCGCCCTGCCTGCTCGGATGTGGATGCCAAAAACAAAAAGGACCGGAGCGTGTTCACGCCGCTAGACGGTGCTCTCACAACAATCTGGGGCAGGAGAGAGAACACAATGTGCAGACTGCATCTTGCAATGTTTTGAAAATGTTTGTGATATCAGTTTAATGAGAAAACGGGGTTAAAGTGGTCAAATATTGATAAAACATCTATATGTATTGAGCCATTAAAAAGATGGACGGATACAAGAAAGTAAGCTTAAGTGCATCCACATGTTTTTTCAAAAATATAGAAAGCTTGAATATGGAGATTGAACGTGGATGATACAGGAGTAAAGTAGTCAAAAGCATGAACTAACTTCAGTGATCACTTAAATCAAAGAAAGTGCATCACCAAACGTTGACCCACAACATTATATTGCACTGTAGTAACCTACGGACACACATGCTGGAGTGCACGTAGCGCATCGTGGAGAGGGGGGCACTATAAACACCAAAACAGAGAGGGGGCACGCTCTATAAACACCAAACAGATGCTGCACGAGAGGAAAAATACAGTGATGCCGCTCTGTCGGAACCACAGACAACAGATTGGCCTGCATACCAAAACAGCTGATGGCAAAATACTTGAACATGCAGGGCACGGCACGAGAGGAAATTACCATCGTGTCCAGCTATGTCCAGTATGGCACGAAACACAGCTGCACGTGAGGGTGGTACTGTGGCAGTCTGCCAAACTAAAGTTTTAAAATTCCCCAAATATTCCAAAAGAAACCGCAAGTATAAAAATACTCCGAAGCCCAAATGAATAGATTCATGATTTATGGATCTTTAAGGACACACAAATCCATAAAAAGGACAATAAATTCTAATATCGTGGATAAAATCCAACTCACCCCACAGTAAAACACATGAGATACCGTACTGTATATCAAAGCGCATTCAAAATTATATTTAGTATATTAATGCACAGAAACACAGATTAATAGACACATAAAATATGTCTCTTTAAGGACACACAAGCAGAAAAGACAGCTAAATGTATGGACCATAAAAGCCACAATACTTTCTAACAAACAGAGCGTGAAACTCATCTCTTTCCACAGTTTAAAACACATGGCAGACACCGTACTGTATATAAAAGTGCATTACCTGGCGCATCTCGCCCTGTAAGACATCAGGCGCCCTGAATAAGTGGGTGAAGTTCCCGGCGAGCAGGGCAGGCTGTAGCTCATTTTGCAGCGCATCTTGTCTGTTGTCTTTCCCAAAAGTTTCTCCAAAGTGTCTCTGTTTCAAACTCCTCTGAGTGTTCACACACGAGTGGCTCTTGTTTGCATGGGGGCAGAGCGTGTCTTAAAGCCTGCGCGGTCACGTGGTGGAAACAAAGGGGCGGGGCTCAGCCGCTCCGTCCTCTCTACCACCTCTGATACACTCCTCTAACACGGCTCATGTAAAAATTACATTATTCACAGCCACTGTCTGCAATAAAAGTATACACTGCCACCCCAGAGGCACAGGACGCTTTATTTAAAGGCTAAACGTTGATTAAAAAAAAGGAGACAGTGAATGTACTGGCAAAGAAGTCTGGTTATTCCTGTTTAAAAAGTTTTTGCTTCCAAATGTTTTGTTCGTTACTTCATTTCCACAGTCATTTTCATGATCCTGAAGATTATATTAATCACGTTTCCTCACGTGTTGACTGTCTAGTGCTTTTAATGTAATTATTCTGTATCAGTGTTGATGCAAAGATAAATTAGCATATATGAGACCACATCAAAAAGAACCTAGAAAAGCTGACTGAGATGGCTTATCTTTCTCATTAACTGTCTATGGAGATAAAGTCAAACACACGTGAAGATGCTGTAGGTTTGTATCGGTCACGTTGACATTAAGGTCATATCAGTGCCACTGAACGCCATAGTAGAAGGTACAGGAACTTTATCATAGTCACTATAATAAATCATTTTAAATATTTCCTTAGTTGTTGATATTTTTCTTACATATTAAGGTGTCAGGATTGCCTTCCTGTTTTATCCCCCGTTTTCTGCGGCTGTCCTCCTCCCCAAAAAACAACAAGCTTATAACAACACATATTTGCATTTTAAGTTGCTCTTTAATGGTTGTAGTAAATACAAAAGACGTCAAGGTGATCATGATGTGTTGACTTTTTTAACCATAATTTTGTAACTCCTAACCATGTAGTTCTTTATCCTAACCTTAGGGAAGTACTTCTGTGCCAAAACCTAAAGAAACTGCGACTGTTAAACAATGTTACATTTTTAAAACAGTGACTTCACGCTTAGGTACGAGGATGTGTGGATCCTGATTTTGAAAACACTCCTGTGGGTCGTATTTGAGGCTAGAAACAAACAACATGTGAGGTCGTACGGTTTGAAGCACTTTTCCCAAGAACACCCAACACATCTTTTGATCGATACAGCTGAATATACAGAGCAATCAAGTCATCTCTTTTTTTCCTGCCATATCAGACCATGCTGATCCACGTGCTTTGCATGTAATTTAATTTGTAATGCAGCGCTCCACATTTCTACAGCCTTCCTTTTCTCTCGGGGGCAATGCAAAGAATGAAACACGTGAGTGCAAAGACTTCAAAAATGTCCGCTCATTAATCTACTCATCTGAATTCTTGTTGAATCTAACATCTCAATGGCTTGGAGGGGATTTATAGAGCATGACAGATCCACACTGATCTGTTGACAGCAGGTTAAATGAGTTGAATTCCACCATGGGTTATAAACAAACTTAACTTTGAACTGAGCATTTTACACATCTGGGACAAGAAGAGAGAAGAGACAAGAATGTCTTCCAGTAAAGGCTAGAATGTGTTTATATCAATAACAAAAAAATAAGGGACATACAGGTTGGATCACATCACCTGGTCAAGTCAGAAGAAGACAAACCAATTTGTTGCCATTCGGCGGCCAAGCAAAACAAAGCAAACTGTACATTTTATTCAAGGAGGAAGACATGTGGTGGTTTATATAAGGACCACTGACTGCGATAACCTCAACATGGGTCTTCCTACGGCAGTGCACACATGCACTCGCACCCCCTCCCACCCCCAAACAAAGTCTGCAGGACCACAAGGCAGCGCATTCCAGCCCTGGACGCCTCCTGCCCCGAGGCCAGTGCCTCTAAACTGAGACATCTGTGTCAGAGCCACCATCACGCTGTGACAACACACAGTCAAGTTCTTCACAGAGAACTTGTTATTAAAACAGTCCACTTTTTTAGTTCAATACAAACTTAATTGAGAATCACACATCAGTGTGTTTGACACCAAGCTCCTAAACCTGCTCACACACTGCATGCAGCCGCTCCACAGAAAGGTGTAAAGTGAATGCAATAAATGTACATATGCCTTTATGTTATGGCTGTACATCACAGGAGACACGTGCAGGAGCAAAGTGTGGCGTCCTCCGTCTCTGAGTTTATCACATGATGTCTTCAAGCATCACAAATCCAATGTGTTCTCCATTATCCCATCCCTGTCGCAAAGCATACCAACACTCACCGTAGGGGGAGGCAGCTGAGTAAATTAGACCTCAGCCTTTCAGTGATAACCCCCCCTCCCTTGGTAAGTGTATTTCAAAACAAAAGCTGGAGGGCGGGGGGGCTGTAACAACAGAGGAATGTCCTCACTGACGACTCACTGTAGTCTAACTGTAGACCGTGGTTTGTTTCAAAAGATGCAGTTCAGCTTCTACGCCAGATGAGGTCAGTAGAGGCTCCAGTTAGTTGTGACAAAACTTAATGAAAATGCACAAAGCAGCTTCAGGAAAGAGCAGTTTAGTCATGTCTTGATCACAATGAATTCATTGTCATGGCAGAAAGCAGCTAGAA
The DNA here is from genome assembly GCA_903364295.1 of Serranus cabrilla. Taxonomy (NCBI): domain Eukaryota; kingdom Metazoa; phylum Chordata; class Actinopteri; order Perciformes; family Serranidae; genus Serranus; species Serranus cabrilla. The sequence continues at coordinate 196,821 of CAFUXE010000546.1, read as the reverse complement.
GCTTCTTCGTCTCTCTCTTTTAAAAAAAAAAAAAATCAGGGTATTTTACAACCTGTTGTTTCAAAATAAAACCACTCATTCTTTCTGTCATTAAACTGTCACCGGAATGCTGTGATCACAAGTCTGACCCTTGTGTCTACCACCATTTGTAGTTGGGGATTAGCAAGTGAAACCTTGTCATAACGATGCTTTAAATGAACGTGGAAGTGTAAACGGTTTGTAAAAAAGGTTCAGAGAACTGAAAGTGGCTTCCCCATTGAACTTACGTAAAAGGTCAAAACAACTGAACACACTTTGCTAACGATCACCCTCTCTGAAAACAAAAGGAGCTGGTATTTTTGCAGGAGGGCGTTCTCTGCAGGGGGGAGCCCAACATGTTTACATATCTGGTTAGATAACCAAGAGCATGGCAGCTCTCACAACCGGTTTCCCAAAGAAAAAACAAAACAACACTGATGGATGTCAGTTAGAGGAGTGATGAGTGAAGTTTAACTTATATTAGCAATATGTCTCTCTCAAGGGCCCCTATTTAGTTAATTTTAGTGTTTATGGATTTAATTTTAAGGCCTCTCCTCTCTGATATCTGTTAAACTTCCGATTGCCATGGTCAGGAAACTTTTCCACCAGTTGATAAACGTGCGACAACTCAAGTGTTACTGATTAAACCGGACAGTTTACAAGAAAAGGTAAAGGGCCATAAGGGGTCGCCTGAGCCGATCGCGGCCACTCTTGAGCAAGCAAATTGCTTCTGGTAAAAGTATGCAAGCAACGAAACTCAGCTAGAATGTGGTGCAGCTGTGTTCGGTATTTTCTCAACCTAAATGCCATCAACATGCTCATAATCATCCAAAAGTATGACCTGAAACTGAGTATTACAAGAGAGCAGAAACTTGAAGAATACTTGGTATTCGGTGACGAATTACTGAAATTCCCCATGACGACTTAAATTTGCATATTGCACTAAAATAGTCACAAAAGAATATTTAAACGATGGTGACAACCGCCAGAGGCTGAAAGTATATTATTATGTGACTGTGAGCATTTTTCAGATGCTGACGCGTTCATAAAGCGCAGTTCGTACAGATAGTTTCTGTAGGTTTACTTATCCATCTGAGATTAAAGAACTACAACTCTTAAGAAAACATAGATGAGTTTTCAAAAGTGTTCAGGGAAAAATTCAGACATTTGAACGACTGAAGTACATTTCAATGAAAACTCAGCAAATGGAGGAAGATCATCTGATACGATCAAAAGCTCCAACTGCTCCTAAATAGACCCTGAGGAAAGACTGCTTTTTTAAATTATTTTTTAATCGTTGGGGGTGTAAAATTATAGTTGAATGTTCCTCTCTAAATCCTGTATTGGTGTCGGTCTTAAAACTCCCTTAAAATCCAAAGTCCAATCAAATCATGGACTTGGGAGAGTCATAACACTCCTACTCATGCAGCTCATAACTAAACAGCCTTTTTGTTGTTTTTGTGTGGAAGTAGGAAACTAAATACCACCAGGATGCAAACCTGACACCTGAGCATTACGAGAAAGAATCAAGCTGCACATGAGGAACAACATGAATAGCTGAAATTCCCCATAAAGTCTTAAATTTGCATATCGCACTGAAATGGTCACAAAACAAAAGAATCTGTCCTTTTATGCACTGCAGGGCTTCAAACAATGATGACAATTGCAGGATGCTGGAAGTATGTTAATATGTGCTTCTGAACATTTCAGATGCTGTATTGTTGGGACGTGTCGTCTGGTCCAAACTGACACAATGGAGACTAAACAAAATAAGACGGACCTCAGAGACCCCTTGTCTGGAGATGGAGGTTTTATTTTTCCAGCACTAACTCAGAGTCATGAGTAGGTGTGTCAGCTGCCACCAAGCTTCCTTGTAAACAGACTGAAGGAACTGTCCCATGCGCACCCTCGCCTGTTACACAATCGCCAGACTTGTGCACAAATATCCCGCCAGACTGTCCTCCTTTAAGACACCTCTCGCAGACCACTTGGTGGATGAACCGGACGTCAGGGAGCATGAGAAGAGATCAAGGCTCCCAGGGGCTTAATACAAATGATAAGATCTGAATCCAAGAGACAGCGGATCATCATCGTTAATTTAAACGGCTTAAGGAAAGCTTCATTATTTTAGCCTTTCTAGAGGCTAAAATAACTGCCAGCAGGGATGTTTTTAATGGTTGCTGAGCCACCCTTAAGGCTCCTGAAGTAACGATAAAGAGCTACAGTGTAATGTGACCATCAAACTACTTATGCAAGCGTGGCGGGAGATCCAGGGCAGGGGTCCCCCAGCCTCAAATATTCACCGCCTAAATTCATCGTGCACCATGGGCCTCAAGATCATATTTCACTACTTTTTCCTTTGCCTCCCTGAGTGATTTGGGCCTGCGCCACTCGTTTGGCTCAATGTGGATTAAGACCCCACTGGAAGTGTAAAAAGTAATGGTGTTACTCTTAAGGCTTTAATGGGAAAATCCTGGCACCTCACCGTTAACGAGCCTCTGTATTCAGCAGAGCATTTATCACGGGATCAAGGACTTAGCCTCATTTGGACTTCCTCTCTGAAATGCAGGGTTTGGGTCACACTAATGTCATTAGGCACTATGCTGCAAAAACACAGAGCCTGATGCTCGTCTCAGACGTTGTTTTTCACTCAGGCTTCTGTCGGCTTTTGCAAAGCTTGAGCTTCAATCATGACCTGACATTATACAGCAGAAAAAGTTATCTTAAAGATTAGAAAGTGGGTTGGAAGGTCAAGTATTTGAATCATGGAGGTGAATGTGAAACTTCAAAAAAAGATATATACATTTAAATAAATAAATCTAAATAAATAAGGTTAACTACATTGTAAAATAACAAATAAATGTTAAAAAGATAGAGAATTAAAATAGATTTAAATATATACATTATAATAAATAGTATAAAAAGTTAAAATAAATATATATAAATAAGTATAATACATTTTAAAGTAACAAATAAATGTAAACATTAGAAATAAAAATATAAACATTTAAATAAATACTATAAAAATAAATAAAAATTAATCTAAATGAATCAGATTAAATATATTGTAAAATAACATTCAAAAAATAGAGGAATAAAATAGAAATACATTTCAATAAATACTATAAAAATAATAAATATATATAACATTAAAGAATAAAAGTCAAACAAGAGAATAATTATGAATTGGAATGTGGCAAAAACAAACAAACATTTTATCTTGATTATTTTTTTTTCATAATTGCTTAAGGCCAAAGCCTTATTTAGGAATAAAATTAGATTAATGGCCAAGCCCCGGCTATCAGTCAATGTTTGACTAAGTGCTGGTCCAGACTGGATGTGTAACAGCGAACAGTAGACGCCTGTGGTTATATTGGGTATCTCCCATTTGTGAATGCCTTCAACTGACTGCGTGTAAAGCAAGGCGACGCTGAAAAAGAGGCATGTGTGCTCAGTAAACTATTCCCGAATAAATAAAGGTCAAATGTCAGAAAAGTTTCCAAAGATAACGTTGACGGGATGAAAATGTCGCCCTCGTACAGTGGCGTCTTTCAGTCATGAGGTCGGTTACGTAAGCGGCAAAAAATCTTTGATGGTTATGATCGCCATCCATCAATTCCTGCCTGCATCTAAAAGAAAAGCCTCCTTAAGTCTGAGATGAGAGCTCTGCACAATGTCAAGTCATGTCATGTCCATAAAGGCTCTGCAGTTAGGGATATCGCTGGAGGGGGGGCCCTCCTGTACAAGTGCTGAGTAATCCGTTCAAAATGATGTACTTACCGCTGTGAGTGCTTTTAAAAAAAAGACCCTGAAATTGAATTGGGCTAGGTTCTCTGAGGATATGCCCCACGGCCTGTTAGCAATTACAAAGTGTGTTTTTCAGTTGTTTTTAATGGAGGAAAGGTGATTCCAATTGAGTCTCCGCAAAGAAAAAAAGGCCTATTTGGAGAAAATCCATTAACAGATGTTGAATAAACCTTTTCTAAAAGGGGCCTTATTTTATAAAAGAACTACACCCAGAGCAGTTCTTTGGTACGTGCACTTGTAAGAAGGAAACTGCAGGTTCCCACGTTCGACTTTCCTCCTCCGCGTTGTTCCAATAATGCAATGTTTGTTCCTGTGTCATAAACAGTGGCCGCATACCTGGTCTGGATCAAATAAGTCTCTGTGGCTGAGCGTGGGGCCGCTGATCAAGTGTGCTCAGTCGGAATATAAATCTGTCTTTTCTTTATTGTCCGTAATCATAAAGTTGATCATTGTGGACTGAGGGCAGTAAAAGCGCTGCTGCTGCTTCAGTCGGGACCAATCACAGCCTCACAGTGATTCCATTCAGCAGACCAACAAATTGCTTTCCTGGAATGTTTACAAACTCAGAGTGTAACTTATAATTCAGTTAGGCTAAAATAAATTAATCTCTCGCTCATCAAGCTGTTAAAAGAGGAGCTTTAAGCAGAATTGTGCGGGATCAAATGAGGGTCAGTAAGATTTCAAGCTTGTGAAACGATTCACAAGAAATCATTTCAGATTTTATCTCTGTGAATCCAATGCTATTATTTCAGCATCAAATGGTGTATTTAAACTTGTTTTATCTGAGCGTTTTGCATTTAGACATTTCTTGCTGTATTTTATGTATTTATTTTCCTTTTTGGAGGGAAGGGGGAGTGTTCTGTGTGCATTTCGTAAAAAAAAATGTATACAATAATATGTAAATAATAGTACAAAAAAAAGAAAGAAATCGTTTCAAAACCGGTACTACTAGAACAGCTACATTAACTACAATTAATCAATGAATTGTTGTCTATAAATGTTGGAAAATAGATCAAAATGGCCATAATAGATTCCCCAAGTAGCTACTGCATGACTAAATATTTCAATAAGTAATAGTTCAGTAACTTTATCCCCATAGATTTCTATATTTTGGTTTACAAAGTGTGGAAAGAAAAGAAAGCACGCCAGAAAGCAGAAGGTGTAGGTTTTCATTTATAAGTACTGGTATTAGTTTTGGTATCTTTTCATCCCTGATGATACATAACCCATGGTTTTGAAACTAAACTTTTTGACTCTATTTGGGACCATGCTGCTGCTGTAGATGTGACACTGACTGTAAAACAACGTAGTAGAAACTCGACAGCTGGTTACGCAAAAAAGTAAAAGTGATGTGAGGGCACGGTGCCCAGCTGAGGTTTTACATTTTTCACAACACAATCACTTCCAGGAATTCTCCTTTGTGCGCTCAAACTGTTTATGTGTGATCTCCTCCTCACTTTCAACAAGTCCAAACTTGCAGGAAAGCTAGCTCAGGACAAAGGGAGATGGAATGAGGTGGCTCTGTCAGATTTACCTGCGGTTAGTTGAAACGTTTTGAATAAAGCTGCACTGTTAGTCACAGGGCCCACAGGCAAACATGAGCTGGATGGGAAACAAACACAAGTGTCGAATCTCTTGCCAACAGCGACGCCACACACATATTTAACTGCTACTGTTGTTTCACATTAACATCCACATTTCACTTGGGTCGCTCTGTAGAAGAATATGGTCATATGGACCGGTTGGTACATCACATGCTCTCTGCAGTGCATTACACACACACACAAGTCTGGGCTCATGACACTAACATCTCTTTTATTCCACTTATTGTCTTTGTTTGGTTGCCAACAGCTGCAACAAATCATGGGAGTGTGTATAAACTAGGATATTCAAAGCCTTTTATCAGGCAGTGATCCATGTTAATTAAATCAAATAATACATCTGACTAATCTGTCTTTGATCACAACTGTAAAATAACAATTGCAGATACAAACATAAATTGTTCTGCTTGCCTCAATATAAACCACACTATTACTTTAACAAATTAACTCGCAACAGCATCAGTTCCCTTAAAGCAGCATTTTTTATTTCAAGAAATGCCGAATATGAAATTTGATCATTGCATCCATTTAGATGAGAGACAAAGAAAATCCAAAAGGCAGATAATGTCTTTCTTGGACATCTGGAAAATCTTGCTGAGTGCCATCTTTTAGCTATAACACACATCACACACATCCCATCCTGCACAAATTAGGCTTATTAAGTAAAAGTTCAATTTGTTCTCCGAAAGCCTGAAGGAATCCCAGCTTCCGTGAATCCCGACTGGTAATTGTTACCTTGGAATTCTTTGAACCGGCATTATTATATAATTTCGTGACTTGACAAGCTAACCACATGTTCCACATAAAAATGCTGCCACCTTAACTCCAAAGTTTGTTTGCCGCTGTTTGTTGGGAGCCAATTAAATATCCATGGCAGAGAGTCAAGATCTCAAACAGCTTCCATGAGACAGCACATGGGAACGTAAAGTGTTTGTGACTAATGCAAACCACTAGTAAACCACGGACATATTTACTCCCAAGCAACAACCAACTGGTATTCACTCTCTCGATATTATTGACGTTACTCGACAGGTACTTGCCTGTCTTAAAATAATTTACTATCTATTGATAAGACATGTTACGTTGGTGAGATTATGAAATGTTCCTTTATTCCACAACTATGCAGAACGTTCTGTACCTTTAAGCAATTCCCAGGGAGGTCCAAATATTATTGAACAATCAAAAGGATGTGAAGTCCTCAAAGACTAACAGAGGACTCAAAAAGGAAACAAATACAGAAATTACCAAATCAGATAATACACACTATTGAATAAAATATAATTTTGCAGCAGCAACTTCTCAGCAGCATTATCTTTGCAAACAGTCACCATCTGCTATTGCACCTTCAAAATAAAAAGCAATATTGAGTCATATTCTCTGGGGCTGCAGCCAATTATTTTCACTGTCAAGTCATTTAACAATATTATTTTCCATTATTTAAATCTATATAATAGTGGATATGGCCACCATCATGCCCTGAAGCCATTTAACAACACTTATTTTTCCAACCAACAGTAGACAAACCCAACGTTACTTAATTTACAGTGAGAAAAGCACCAAATCCCTACACTGGAGAACCTGGAAGCAGCAAATATTTTACATTTCAGCATGCAGAAAAGTTGTTAGGCAGCTTGCCAACTAAGATGAACTGCAGTTTCACCTTAAAAGGTCAGACCACCTTAAGTGCTTCTGGCTTAGTTCCGGTTAGCTCACTGAGCTGAACGTTACTGTTAACTTTATACTCACACTCTGTGTCTACCTATTTCTCTTGACTGCACAAACTTACTTAAAAGTAATTTGATAACAACTTGTATAAAACATTTCAGATTAAATGACATCCTAAAAAAAAAAAGGAAATTCCACGATTCTGTAAGCCTGGCAGGAAGTCAACCTCAGAACAGTGGAAATGCTGGCTTGAAATTCTTTTGTCATTTCTCCCGATATTGTTTTTCCACTTCCCTGCGTCACCGTTTCAAAGTCAGTAATCACCAGCTTCTCATCTTGGAGTACCAAACATACTTTAGAGAATATGACGTAACACAGCACAACCACTTGTCAAGTTATCTCACTGTGATATGCTATTTGCAGTGCTGAAAGCCCCTGGCACAGTGCTGCACACGTAGTAGGGCAAAGAGAAATCCGAGCACCAGATCCTTGTGACCAGCAGAACGTAGACACTCAAAGTGTCACAGAAAGCGTCACAAAATGCACCCGGGCGCTTCCTACAGTGCCATGCTTTTCTCCATGCAATACACACTTGCAGCTGCTGAAATGTCCAGCTTGACAAGTCATTTAATTCAGTAGTTGGTCTTAAAACAGCATTTTCTTTTTGCAGGGGAGAAAGAGAAATTCTTTTTTTTAGGTTTTCTGCCAATACCTACAATCATTATGTGATTATCTCTCAGTATATTCAGTTTTTTTTACTTGACTTGCTTATTATGTTCTTTTTGGCCTGTCCACCACAAGGGGAAAACCTAATCTTAAAAACAATGACTACACTCTTTGAAATGATCTTAATCAAATAAAATTGAGAGTAAAAAATGCGTGTGGTGGGTCAAAAGATGTAATGCACTTGCGGTCAGGTGGGAATCTCAATGACGTTCGACTATAATTTGCAAACAGTGCAATTCAAACGAAAATGTAACTTGTTTGATACAAAAGTCGAAAACAAATTAGATCCTCTGTAAATTGATTAATGTCAGACATTATACTGGACTCCATAAACAGCTAAACGACGAGTCAAATGGACATTTTCTTGCAAGGTTCGTGAGGCTGAAGGGGTGCAGGGTCTGGTTTAGTCAGCCAGTCCAGGCCACACACACACAAGTAAACACACCCGAGCTCATACCTATCGTTGACAGGCTTTGACCCTCGTAATCTGCTAGGCCGGAAAGCCTGGTAGAAAGCAGTGGACGGGTTCCTGCATTTTAATGGGGGAGGAAACAGAGACAAGAGAAACATGAGTAAAGGAAGTGAAACATGTACGCTGGGAGAGAGAGAGAGACAGAGAGAGAGGGAAAGAGATTGTGAATGAGAGTAGAGGAGGATCCTGAACCACACCGAGAGGTCAGAGGAAATGATGAAACGATCCAGATTGCCCAGCTTATTGCAGAAATGACACAATGAAAGAGGACCAAGCGCATTATGAGTATTTTCTTTACTGCGTAGTTTCTCTGGCTAGTTGTATTACAGCCACTCTTCTTGTTCAATGTCATTTGAAAAAATACCAAATTAAAGCCAAATAACTAAGAATTTCACATGTCAGTGCTAAACCAACATCTGGTTTTATCAACAGGTCGGCTGCAAGATGTGGCAACAACATCTGTGCGACTATAGGACAATAGGACAGAGATCATCAGCTTAGCAGCAGTGACACTGAAGTCATGCGGCCATGGTGTAGTTTGATTATAGCCTAACATTAGCTTTTTATTGATATTAGTGATTGCTGTAACACTTTATAAATCATAAAAGTGGTGTCATTTGATAAGACTGGATGATGCATCAGTCTAAAATGACTTTTACCCTCATGAAATCTAAAGACTTATAACATGCTGCTTTAGGTTTAATGCACGAGTTTGTTTGTTTTACTTAGATGTGAATATTATTTTTCCTCTACTAAACACGGACACATTTTTTAATCTTGGGATAATGTGTGACGTGTGATAATCTGTTCTTCATCTTTAGTTAACAGTGTCAAAGGTCACCGCTGATCATGGATGATCTGGACAGGAAGTTGAAATTTCCTGTCAGCTATTAATGTTTATGACTTTGCTATTACTTTGACTACTACTCTCCAACTTGGCCAGGCTGATCTGTAGAATAGAAAGTAAACTCCAAACAGGGGCAGTTTTCCTGAGGGGAGATACAATTACAAAGCACATTAAACATTTACCAGCATTCAGGTAATTGCTAGCACACGATGTTAATGATATAACTTGGCGACAAATCTCAGTCCTGGAGTTTAAAAACAATCTAATAAGGCTGAAAATAAGGCAGCCAGATTTATTTGAAGTGAAAATGTTCATATCTTATTAGATAATTGATTAAATGTTCTCTTCTCTTTTGATGATTACCTGAGTAAAGGCTACAATTTAACTGAAACTTTAATGTCTTTATTCGATTATTTCTTTCTACTGCAAAATCAACTTTCAATTATTTTAATTCAAGTGCCTCTACAACTGCAACTACTATGATTACTATGAATTCTACCTTTATTTTATTAATTATTCATATCATGTCTGTAGTTTATGCCTAGATCTTACGTTTTTGGTCTTTTGAAAAACTCTATAGACACTATAAGCTGTCAAACTTTAGGTTCTTAAATGTAGTTACTCTACAAATTTTTGTGTGATGCATACATTATTTCAGTATGTACGACCATGACATGACAAACTAAATTAAAGCCTTAAACTCAAATGAAAGTATTTCGAACCATAACATCTTTTAGGTGACACCAAAGGCTACAAACAACAAACAAACAAGTTGAGATATTGCGTATGCTCCTGCTGTGTTCGAGTTCATGTCAGTTGCCTTTCTGTCTGCACCCTAACTGTGAAACTTTGTTTGAGAGGCTTGTCCGACAATAACAGCAGGGGTGGTCTGCATAATCGTAAAGTGGACAGTTTCTCTATATACGAGACCCTGGAGGACCGAAAAACAAAAGTAGGCGGGAGAAAGGAATTCATTTACGAAACTAGAAAAACGGGGTTAACCATCCACTACTGTATCTGTGACTGCCAGGAGTGATTTACAGCCGAGTTGCCATATCTGAGCCTGTGACAGATTTATCTGCGACACACCCCACAAGCAGCAGCTCAGGACCTTCGAGTTTCCTCATGCACTGGTGAGGTATTTAGACACTGCTGCAAGTTTAAAGAGCTCACAAACAACATAGTTCAACACAGCAACTGAGAGCTCGGCTCTCTGAACGAGCCAAAATACCTGGTTTTATGGGGACAGAGGGAGAACTTTGTATGCGTGACGAGTTTATCGGGCTGAGAGGAGACAAGCGGGGGTATCTGAAAAGAAGCTGAGAGCAAAGCAGTATTTATGATCATGGAAAGGGAGAAAAAAGGGAAAGTAGAAAGATGGGGAGGCGTGACGTGTCCCCTCACCTGAACACCTTTTAGCAGCCTCACCCTCTGTAGCTGGAAAAGTAGGACTGCAGTGTTTGACGATGCTTTGTGTAGTGAGCAGCAGTATGCCGTTAAAGGCCCACCACCGGTTTATTTGGCCTTTCTCTATATAAAGTTTACTATGCACAGGCCAGTATAGAATAGATATCCAGGTATAATGACTAACTAGTGAGTGAGTAGGCATTTCTTCATTTTAACAGATTACAAGACAACCACGCTGTCTACACCAGCAAAACCGCAGCAGACTCAGTTCTTAGTCAGTGTCAACACTTCAGTCACAGAATGATGTAGCAAAAATCTTTATCGTCATTTCTCAATAACAAAATATGTGTCAGAAAACATCTGTCCTCCATGCATCTTTGAACGCTCATTTTTTAATCTATATACTGCACACTTTATCAGTAAATATTTGAATCTCATGCACATATGAGATTTGCACATACTTGGCCAATTAATCTGATTCTGATATACGACAATATAGAAGGTGATTAAAAAAGAAATAGTCTATATGAAATAACCCAATGGTAAAGCCGATTCTTGTGTATGCCATGTTGGCATAACAGTGCAGTGCAGTTATAGAGGAATATATATGATAGAGATTTTTATATTGTATTTGGTGCATTTCTTTGTTGTATATGATAGTAAATGCAATATGCAGGTTTTGAACTGTTGGATGAGCTGTCAACTTCGGCAATATAATTGCAATTTTCCACTTTTTCCTGAAACAACAGTTATCAAGATCATCTGCAGATTAAATGCAAATAAAAAAATCATTAGTTACAGCTCCCATCACACATAAATCAGATATTTTATTACAATGATATTAAAGTTGTCTTTACATAGCACAGCTCACGTTCTGTCACGTTGCAGCTCCAACAAATATGACCTAGTTGAGCTGTTTAAACTTGCAATGTTGCTGGGAGCAAATATTTAAGCAACTACAGTCAAATTAGCTCCTTAGTGTGTGAAAGGCTAACAGGCAGAAAGTTGTTAAGGAGATTGATAAACGCTCTTGCTGACCTACAGCCGAAAGCAATATATGCCGGAAAACGTGATCGGATCTTGCGTGCATCCCACGAGGCTTAAAGTAGAGGTCACTTATCTTACACGTGTCTTGACCTTAAGGAGGATTTCTGTTCAAACAAACAATTTACTTGTTGTTCTTTCTGGTGAGAGAAGCCCTGCAGTGACTTTGACTCAGGCCATAGTTTGTCCACTATTTGCTCAACTCCAAGGTTTCCGCCAGATACATTGTAAGGCCCCGGCTTGTCACAAAAATGAGAACAGCTGGTCCACCTGAAAGTTTGGTCCACCTTAAGTGCCCCAGGGCCAACGTTAACACTGGGGCTAACCACCTTCACTTTAATTAGAAGGTGAAAAGCAAAAAACAGGAACTTTACTTGGGTCTTGAAGAGTCGTTGCATTTGTTCACCAACAAATAGCCTGAACTGTGCACACACTGTACTGCAACATTTACAGATATAAAGTTACTGCTAACTTTATGCTCGCGCCCACACATATTCGCTCCCACCATCTCTTGACTGCAAACTCAATGACCTTATACCTTATTTATTTGTGGCGCATTACTTTATCTGCCAGCTATATGTTTATATTATTGAGCGGCTTATTGACAGATTCTATTTTAATGAAAAATGACCATCTTGCAAAATTGATAAAAGTATTACGTTTAAAAACTGCCACTAATATTATTACTAAGAATCTTTTTAAATGAATACAGTAGATTATTAAAGTATCTCAATGTGTACTTAGTTCTGTGTGCTTTTAGTTTTTCTGCTTTATTTGCAGGTATTTTGCATCCCTACAGCAGAACAAAAACAATATGAAGCAAAGGTGTTCACGTGTCATTGTATAGTGAGATATATGAATAAAATGCTACCAAACAATGAGCCAAAGTACCTTGCACATTGAGCAACCACCTTCCAAGTTGATGCCAAAAGTGGGTCTCATGTTTTGCAAGTTGCCTGAAGCAAAGTCACACACTACACTGTCAGATCTGAGGGAGCGATTCCTGGTCTCATGATGTGTGCTTGACAAGTGATTTAGCAGCCAGAACTTCTGTCAATAGAGGAGCTTTGTTCGTGCCACAACTCTTTATCACACATTAAGAGCCTGTCAAGTCAAACATGCAAAACTATTTGCTGCAGTATCCAAGGTTTTGGATGTTGCATAATTCCATTGGTGATGACAAATGTTTTCAGAACAGAAGATGGCCATTCAAAAACTATTTTATTACTTGTGATATAACAACAATGACATAACCATAATGGTTTGATTATGTTCCAGCTCCTGCTGTAGAACAGGAACTTATAAAAACAAGTATGTCCATAAAGATCCCTGTGCTCTGACAGGTTAACAATCATGGCACAACACACATAGGGTGAAGAATAGCAGGATTTTGCAGGTAAACCCCATTCAATCCTTAAGCTGCTGCATGAGCCTGAATGAACACACGCCCCCTCGGGTCACTTGAGGAAAGCTTCTGCTTTGAATGGAACGCACATAAATTAAATTTCCTCCCTTTAAAACAACTGAAAAACAAGTCTATAGAATCAGGAAAAAAAACACATAAGGACAGGCAGCACGACATGAATAACCAAACACGTTGTAAACACTGGCTTTGAATGCAAGTTGTTTTCCTGAAGCTGTTTTTCCTGCAGCCGACTCTTTGATGTCGCTGAATGCACATGGAGTTAAGCAGACTTTAACCCTCCACTATGGTTGGGAGATTGGACAAATAAAATATATATTTTGTTGATTTTTACCATTTTATTTTTCTAACGAAGTGTTCTGCCTCAGTTGCTTATTTCGAACAAAAAATGGTGGATAGTTCTGGATATGCAAGCACAGGGATTAAAGCAAAAATATCAGCCAAGTCATATTTCTTTTCCATGCCACCTTTTTTACAGAGGAAATATATCAAATTCAGAATTTAAACACAAGCTGTCTTTGACTCTACAGGTACGGTAAAAATCCTATTTGTATCTAAACTAATCCAATCTCTCTGGAATCCAATTGACAAAAATCCGTCGTAGCTACAAAAAAACTTGAGTCCCTAATCAGAAAGAGACCCTCGTTAAGCGAGCTAACCTGAGACAAGCAAAGGCAGAGAGTCAATGTGGAAGAACAGCTAGTATAAGCAGGATATTTTTAGATCTAACTTGATGAATTATGGTTGTGTTGTTTTGTTTTTTACCAAACCAGAGTTGGGGATTATTGGAACAGAGGAAACGCTAACCAAGATGTTTTTCAAGAGTTTTGTTTTGTTTGGCGAGAATAAAATGTGAGCTTACAAGGGAATTAAGCAAGTCTTAGTGCAGTAAAAAAGGGCTGCAAACACACCTGCATGGATAAATCTGTTCGTTGGTTGCTGGGCTGGCAGTGGCTGGTTGGAAAATTTTAAAATATCGCCCAGCCCAACCCTCGACACATGTGGCTATAAATCTTGATCCTCGTGTCACGCATTATAAAACTCTTTCCTTGTTCATATCAAACAAGTAATTTTGGGGCTGAAGCCTGATGCAGGGGGAGGTTGAATAAACTGGGCTAAAGGGTGAGATGCGACCCAGCAGTTGGAGGAGTTCTTCTCATAATGTAGTGATTAGGAGATGCCGTGGGAGAGAGAGGAAGAGGCTCAATGGCAAAAAGGGACGTGACCCTCTGCATGGGGCCAAGCCTGCAGCCATATGCGATCAGGCTCCCAGCTGTGCAGCTAACCACCACCGACTACACCACCCTGCCCACTCTCCCATGAGAGGCTAAAGCGCATAGGGCAGGGGAGAGAGGATTGCTGGGGTTTTTGTGACTCAACTTCAAAAACCTCAGTAAATAAGATCACAGCTCAAGCTTTAGCGATGTTAAAGGCAGGCTCGAACACCTCAGCAAAGTCTAGCAATGATGAAAAGTCAGTGAAATATGAGTGAAATATGTCACACTGATACGAGCATTCTCGTAAGCAGAGGGTGTTAATTTCTGCTCGGGTTACACATAATTGTTACCATGAGTACAGATGAGTCAGTATAATTCAGGATCTGGGGTGGCTCATTCAGCTGGGTGGCAGCTGATAGCATCAGCCTGGAGCTACAAAGCCGCCCTATCTGCTCAATTTCACTTAGCAGGGCTCAAGTTCATTGACTCTGCCGGTTAAATAAAGTGTAGAATTGGTTCCTGAAGCGTGACGCTGGCCAAGTGAACTTTGCCATACTGGCCCTGAGGTCTGTTTCTGTCTCGGCTTGTTAGCTGCTGTGTAATAACAGTGGCCTGTCACTCTCCAGTGACTTTGCCTGAGGTCGAGCAGGAAGGCCAGGAGACTGATTAGACATACTGCTGATTCCTCACTATTATTACTATCATTATTCAAACTATAATAATTATAATAATGTTTTCATTGAAGTCTTATTTTTTACTTTTTCAAGAGAAGGCATCCAATAAATAAACCAACACTATAATGTGAATGCATCAAGTTACAAGCTATCACCATGATTAATAGACTTAAACAAGAATTAGTATGCCACTTTGCCCTACGTGATCATTTTCTATCTAAAAATCATAACAGCATTACCATACACTCCTTCAGTTTAGTATATTTCAGCAGATTGAGCCATACTTCTAACCATGGAAGTGTTATTCCTACTGTTCAATACCATACTCGGGCTTTGATCCAAGATCCTCCCAGCTGTTGTACAGCCGGTTGCCCGGACATTCATATCTCTGTGTAGATCCAGCACTCGCAGATTCCTGTGACAAATTACAACCAACTCCTTTTACATACCGCACACTGGGTGTGTCTTATGAGCATGACACTGACTGCCCTAAGGTAAACTTTCCTACATGTTAGTCTTGCTATACTACAGGAAGAGTACAGGTCTGTTTGTGAGAGTAGGGATTTGCAGAGAGAGGCCTCAATGCTGGATGTAGTAGAACATTATTCTCATTATGTAAAATAAAGATCATGAATGCATTGTTTTACTTTACTACTTTATGCATGCAGTATGTTCTTCAGCATATTGTAATTCAAGTGGTCTGAGAGAAAATTAGACTTCTGCACCCCATCTTGGCTTTTTTTAATGGTTTTAGAATATCTGGACCCCAACAGGAGACTTTGGCCAATCACTGGTCGTCAGATTGTGAAAGCATGATTCAATTGTGGGAAATCACAAAGAAAAGGGTACTAGCCCTGCTTTGGTAACAACTACCTACAGTTAAAAAAGTTTAAGAGATTCTGACAATAAATGCAATTAAACATGACATGTTTCAGAGATAGAGAAAATAGTTTCTGCTAAACAGCAGCAGCTATTTCAAGTTCATGTTTATATAGTACTGAAGGTAGAATCAAAAGATGATTGATGGTTTCATACATATTATTTAAAAAAAGCATTTGTTTTTTACTTTACAAGGATTTAAGTGCATCTCTTCAGCTAACATATGAGGTAACTTATCACCTGTGTAGCTGTTTCCACTGTTGTGCGATATAGAAAGATGTGGGTGAAATATCTTAACATGTTAAAGTAAGAGGCTGACTCAGATGAGAAGTACAAAGGCATGAGAGTGTGAAAGTTCAGAATGAGCCGGTCATCACACCTCACCGTGGTGCTAACCAGGAGGTCAACATGCCTGATGATGGTCAGCTGCTTCTCATGAGGCTAAAAAAAGGCAGACAGTGCCTGTGAATATCACAATGACAACTTGACTTTTTATAGACTTCACAGCCACAATAAAGTCACCAAAGAGTGATGAAAAATATATTAATTACACAAAGTTATTTGTGGTGAGCTAGAAGATAAATAATATTAACAACATGAACTCTTCACTTCAGGTATCTAACCTGATTAAATGATAAGATAAGGTTAACATCTATTCAGCGCCACCATTTCAAGTGAGCGTATGAACCGTTATCAGTCTTCCCCGCCACAATGACTCACGTCCGTTTCCTTGCAAAACCTGCTCACTGTAAGACACTGCAAGAGGTGGAGGGCAAGCATGGTTCACTGCTGACGAGAGGAGACACTCGAGATGAGGTCGCCTTGAGAAAAAGTAGAGGAAGAAGGCAACAGAGGAAGTGTTTGACAGAATACGAAAGCGGACATCAAAGCCGAGCAGGAAGCGCAAGTTCTTGCAAAACCTGCGTCTTTCTCAGCTGAAGACGAAACAAAAAAAGCGCCAGAAAGAATTTGCACTGCCTGTCTGGATGTTTGATTCAGCTTGCAGAAATCATGACCTCAGTTGGCCTTCAGTGTGGGTGGGGAAAAAAGCTTGAGTAAATCCAATGCTGAGCCTATACAACCTGAAAAGATTCATAGATTTTGTATGAGTATAAATCTTAAGGAGCATAGACATTGATGCTAAATGTGAAATGTATTGCTTAAGTTCTTTCAAGCAGAAATCCCCAAAAATCCCTAATACCAGCTCTTCAACTGTGAGGATTTGCTATATTGTTTCGTCAGATTATAATAGACAAAAAAAACTCTTGCATGCGTCTCCTTCGGCTTTAAAAAGTTGAGATGGAAATCCTTATCTCACAATGTTGTAGAACAAACAATCCACCATTATAGTGACCGTTTTCTGCTGCATCTTGGCTAAAATGTATGTTTTTGGTGTACTTTGTTTGTTGGTCAGAATGTTAGTACGTAGGACTTTGGAAAAGATATAAACAAAATGTTCATGAAGCTTGGTGGTGGAGTGTAGCATTGACCAAGGAAAAAGCCATTAAATTTTGGAAAAGAAATGCGGGGCAAAGATAACCAATTTTTTTTCCATTAACAATGCGAGACATATTATATGTGTTTATGGAAAAAAATAGTATATTTTGCTTTAGGATTATCGCAGAAATATTTGGTCACATTGGTTTCTGTGAACTTGATTACCCACCAACAACCCCTTAGGAAGAGGTTTTGGATGGATTGAGGGTA
>CAFUXE010000546.1:149711-177979 GCA_903364295.1 Serranus cabrilla | reverse complement strand
TATATATATATATATATATTTATTTATTTTTTTACTAATGACTGTTTTGTCTAGGATACGTCAGAAAAATAAAACCGCCCACTACAATTTCCAACACATCAAGATGATGTCTTCAGATTGCTTTTTGAAGCCAACAGTTAAAAACAAAAAGATTACGATCACATGAGTAAGTAAAGCAGCAAAACCTTACATCTGAGAAGCCAGCACTGGGGAATCTATGATGCATTTACTTGAAAAATTACAACAAATTATGCTTTTTCAGCTAAACATACTGGTTCCACAAAGACAGACTTTGACGCTGGCTTGGATCAAACTAATAAATTCAGAAAGACTAACTCATCCACCGCTCAAAGCTGTCTCCTTCTTGACTATCATGTCTAAGACCATGAGTTGTAGGTAAATTAAGACTTTTTCCAACCTGAAAAAACATGGCTGACTGATGAACTGCAACAAACCATTCCCTTTCTTAACTTCAGCAGAACTGAGATGTTGTGGCTCAGGACAGTTTCCGTGGACAAAGACAATAATATCTTCACTGCTGTAACTGTGTTCTTTAAAAGCTTTTTCTCCCCAACATTGGGAGCAAACCCCAAATTATGGGCCATATTTTTTCTCTACTTAACTGATTTTTATCGTGGAAACAGCTCTTCGTCCTGAGGACAGCCTAGCTAACTATTTAGAAGCGCAGGTAGGAAGAGATATAAGTATTTTTTGATTTGGGGGGTGGACTGTCCCTTTAACACCTGAAGTTACGACATACAGTGGAAGATTTCACAATCCATCAGCTCAACGTCGCCCACCCTTCTCCATGTACAAAGTGCAGAGCGGTTACAAGGACAAATGACTCGGTGCATACTTAACATGCTGCAACCACTCCAAAGAGGGGTCTAACCTGTTCTGTACTGAGACCATTTTGGAAAAGACAACAAACACAAACAGTTTGCACACTGTCCTCATTCCTGGAACAGCCTGCAACATACTCTGCGGCTGATTCAACGGCCTTGCTTCCAGCACAAACTGAGTTAGTTATGGTAGGCCGCCAGGAGCGTGGTTGTTTACTTGCTTTGGCAGGTCCACTCTAATTGGAAGTGATCCCCTGACCACATCGTGCTGAGATAACAGGGTGGATCCTGCTATGCTAACTTATTCATCCACTTTGCCTCACACCGTTGGCCTCTTCAGATCTTTGAAAATGCTTAAAAAATACAACAAACTCTACATGTTTTGAAATTAAACACAATTCAATGTACCATCACAAAATGAGAACATTGTTTTTGCTCTGACTCTACACAGGAGAGCAGGGAAATTATATAAAAGCTGTTAATAAGCACAATGAGGTGGACACGTTGGTCAGTTATAATGCATCTAACAAAGTGCTGGAATTTGATCAACACCAAAACCTTCAACCCAATTCAAAAACAAAGAGAGTTTTGTTTCTGAAACGAGGTGTCTCCCTTGACTAATTAAACTGGAAAAGACAATGATGTGAATGGGAAGTGAAAAATTGCATCAGCACTTTGGAAGCAGAGAGGGAGAGTGTTAACAGCTCAGCTAGGGATTGACAAAAAACAAGAGCCAGAGAGACAGAGCAGACACATAAGGGGGAGACAGACAGGAGGCAGGGCCAGTGGTCCAGCCCAAAAACAGAGCTGGTGCAGACCCGTCTGCTCAGCCCGGGGCGGCCCACAATCACAGCCATTCAGGGCTCCTGGAATGTGTCCCCTGGAAGTTCAGGCAGGTCAGCTATCTGTGGAAAATAAACTGCTCCCTTGTTTCCAGGCACTGCAGCAACCAAACTACAACCCCCAACACACACACAAACACACACCCCATCCCAAACCTGACTCCCCATCCCACCCTGTCCGCACTCCCACCCCCTTTGTGTTTAACTGTCAAACTGCCAAGAGGTAAAATGGACGGAGGCGCGACAGTACAAGTACTTAACACGTGCACATTCAGACTAAAGATCAATGGAGGTAGGCTCTTCTACAATAAAATAAACCCTCTGAACCCCAAGCTCTTTCAGGGAGTTTTGTGCTCCTGCCACATTTAACTCACTGAGGCCTCGTTTTTCACTGCAATATACGAGTCCTGCACCTCTATAAAAACAGCACAGTCATGGCTAGAAGTAAAAAGCACTCAAAAATGTCTTCTGTGCAGTATAACTAAGGTGTAGTGCAGTTGTTGAATTTCTTTAATACTTTATTTTTTCTACAACTGGAATTTAATGGAATCTCTCTCTAGATATAAAACGTTTTTCAACAAATATTATTTGTTTTTAATGGTGGCTCTGCATGCTGTACATATTGATCCATGTATATTTTTTCAGCCTCTTCAACCTCTCTTGTTCACTCCTCTCTGCTCTGTGTAAACAACCTGCAGGTTTTGCATAGTTTCTCTGACTTTTTGGTCTCAGCAGAGTCATTCAGTGCATCCCAGGTGCAGTAAGGAGTAAAGAATTATTTTTTTTTCTTTTACAGATCTGGTTAAATTTAAATAACTTATTTTTTGGCTGAATTTTTAATAAGACATGAAGACTAAAAGGATTTTGCTGAAATATAATAATTCTAAACTCAGGTTTTGCTTATTCTTTCCATAATAGATTTGAGAGACAGTCAGAAAGTTGAAAATCCAGTTTCTGGTGCTAAATAGCGAGATTTAAAATGAAGCTTTTTAACAGAAATCATGCTTTCCAACCCTGAAGTCATAAAAACCTTCGCTGTCACTCTGGCCATCCAAAACAAGTGTGTTCACAGTTTTTAAAGTCATGAGTGACAGTGGGGATTAAAACTCTACTCATCTCTGAAGCATTCAACACTTATATCTGTCCAACTGAACAAAAGACACACTGCAAGTGTCACTTCACAAAATTACTCTACCAGTTACTTTCCAAACTATATCAGCCACTGCACTCACCCCAGCTGGAGGTGGACGACTCACAATTTCCACCAAGTTGAACTCACACACACTTTGCAGCTGACCTTTCAGAAAGCTTCCAAACAGATTGCAACTTTATGTGACTTTCAGTGTGTGTGAGGAGAAATTAATCTTGTGGGTATTTGAGTTTCCACAATTGCACGCTGACATCATATGTCAGCTATCAGGCAAGTCAAGGAGGTTTGCAGCTGGTTTACTTCCCCTTTGAAGTATTTCAATCTGGCTGAAACAAACCTGAATGTATAATTTGTGACAAGGTTGTGGTAGGTTTGAATCCCCACACTGACTCAGAACAATAACTCTCACCCAGACTTTTATATTTCCTTCTCTTCAGTAGCAAACAGCAAACTGAGGCTGAACTGTGAAATGCTTCAACCCACCTTCTAATCACCCATGGAAGATATTCACTTTCTACAGCATAGCTACCATTTTTAGGCCTGGAAAAAAGTCAAACAGTTTTCCGGTGAGACTGGGACACTGGAACCGCCTCAAGGAAAACAGCAACCGAAAGTGTCAGTGAGAGTGAAGGAGGCTGACGCGTGTGCAGAGGAAAAGTTAAACAAAAGCAAGACAGTGGAGGAACATGTAAAGGTATGGTGGCAAAAGAGGGAATCTTACCACGATAAAAATAATCATCAATTATGTATCTTTTATAAAAATTCAATAATTTGATTCCAGCTCAGTTAGTCAGCCTGCCCTCTGGGTAAAATTTAAAGATATACAGTAAGTTGTACATCATAATTAACTTCAGACTGCATTCCTCTCCACTTTATGAATCCACTGCTCTTCAGCTTGAGAAATGTGATCGATGATGAATTAATAGGGCGGCTCGTCTTTCCTGGGAAAAGTAATTGAGTTAAAGGCCAAGTGCTCCCATCGAAGGAAACCAATTTGTCCCAGGGGCAGCTTCGTCACTTTATTTGGCAGAATTGCAGCGTGCTGAGCAGAGATGCTAACCATTTCCAAGCTGAGGGGAAATCATTTTAATCTCACAACTCCACACCCACAATGCTTTGTTCCACTTTTGTGATGGACTAACTCAAAACAGAACCAAACAATGAAACCTGGAACAGATTCCTCGACGAGGCCGAGTTAGCTTGTGCACAAAACAATGCACCTCTGACAAGAGTTTGAAATCTGTGTCGCGTTATATCGGGGGGTGTTCCTTGAAATGTGTTTTTTTTTGGTCCTCACTGAGATTTTACAAGAAAGTTATGAGTTAACGACACGTTTTAATTACAGCTGATGATAGTCAAGATTATGCCTATGACTGCCAACTTCCTTTGGGGACCCAAAACCTCATTCAAAATTGCACAAGTTTTGGGGTTAACCAAAATTTAACTTAATGTGTGTGCATCTGCACATACACATACATCTGCATGTATGTAGCAGGCAGAATCAATTTAGAAAACTTGGTAAAAACTAAAAACGTCTTTATTATGTACTTTTCATTTATAGATTAAATAACATTTCAAGGTGATGTTAAAACTAGAAAAAAAAGGTTAACGTCTTAAAGACAGTTCTGTCTTGTTCTCTGTCCATGATGCTAATATCCAACGTGATCCGTTGGTAGTTATCAGGCGTGCTGATGCATTGCACAACAGTTTGGAGCAGACTGATCCAAAAGCAAAAGCCTCAGTTTGGTGTCAAACTTGCAACTACGTTGTTTATCCTATTTTGTTGAAAAGGTGTGGCTGAATCACAAAGGGCTATGTAGCAACTTCAGGGAAATAACCGTTTTGAAATCATGGATAAGGGAGATTTTTATGCAGACTTAACGACTTCTGTGAATTCAGGATGTGGAAATTAAATATCATTTAAAAGGAGTAACATTTTACTCCATAATAATAGCATCCCTGTGTGGGACGCTCTTTCAAAAAGCTTCCCTTTTCTAAACTTATGACAAGTGTGAAGTTTCAAGCCTCTGGAAATTATAATCTCATTAAATATGAGGAAGTGTGCAGAGAAGAAGAAGGAGGAGGAGGAGCTCAGACCCTGAACAGGTCAGCGACAAGTCAACACTTCGTTAAGCTGATGTGTCAACATGGACATGGACAGGCCTTACAAAAGGCTCGTCTTTGGAGCCAGAACAGAAGGTAGACATCATCCTGCTGATTCAGTCTGACCATGTCATCACTGCCACACACACACTCACACAGGTGGCTTATGTGCCTGCTATCATTGCCACAGGTGTGTGTCTGTGCGCCCGTCTGTCTGTCTGTCCTCCCCACCTCCTTGACACGTTCTGTCCTGTCCTGCTGCCGCCAGCATCACCATGGCTACACATACAGCCACTGATGTCACTCGTCTTTCACACACACACACAAACACAGGAATCACAGGAAATGGGCACTGGCTGTTCCTTGCATGAAATCAGGGACGACACACAATGTTTCTACCCTCCGCACACAATCAGCCCATGGGTGATGCTGCTGGGATAAAGTCTCTCGGTAAACAATGATTAGCTTCACGAATATCTGAACTATGAGCGATAAAAATCAGGCTTCAACCTTCTGAAGCACACACACAAACACCTCCTCCTGTGGCTGTACCCATTCATAATAAGCAATGAAGAACAGAACAGAGCACACTGGCAAACACTGAGGTATAAATAAAATAAATACAGGGCAGAGTGTGTGTATGTGTGTGTGTGTGTGTGTACTCCAGCTCTCATCTAGGTCATTCTTGGCTCAAACACCACCTCTCCAACTCTCCTCTGCTTGCTTTTAATGGAAAAGAGTGGCAACACTTCAGCTCAAGCTGTGTGATGGCCATCCGACAGACCCTAAAAATAGCTGCAGTGTGTACATTAGAAGACTACTGTATACAAGTGAAGAGATGGTATTTACAAGGTATAAAGTTGTTAGGCTGGGATCGCTGCCCAGGGCAAGTATGCTCACAGTCTCTCCTCCTAGACAGACAGGAGAATAAAAACCCACCGCCTACGTTTGGGGAGTTATTCCCTTCTCAGCTACAAAACACAGCTACTGCGTGTGTTGCAACTTATCCAAGTGCCTGTTAACGCCCCCTAAACCCAAACAGTCTGTATGGTTGAATGGACGCTTGAGGGAGGGGGCTGTGGGTGTTTAAAGAGGCAAGTTACTATGCAATGATTTGTGGATTGTCTATTAATGACAAGACATAATATTCCTCTTGTCCCTGTCAGTTTTCATTAGCACATTACTCTTCTGTCATCTTCTTCCTCTCAATTTTAAACTTTAGACATAGAAAAATAACTTAAAATATGAGTTTTTTATTGCATTGTTTCTTATGTACAACCAATACTTATACTGTAGTGTGCCTAATTTTGGCACTGGTGAAGGGAGAGGCATTCTCCACAGTGTGGTGTATGACCACACTGCTGGAGAATGCAACAGGAATGTTTAATATGAGGGCAAACTTCCAAATACACACTTACTACATCCTTACTACAGCTTATCAGTGCTGCTCCAGGTAAAGACTGGGTCTGTTTTTTTTGCTTATAGACTCAGACTGATACCAATACTATAATATTGCAATACTGATTGCCCACAGCTGAAAAAAACAGTAAACAACATTTATGGAAGTTACTGTCTTAAAACCTCTTACCTGTCCTCATCCACATCCATGGTAATATGGATGCCAAACAGGCTGTTGACAGCAGGAGTGGGCAGGTTGAGGCCCTCGCCGATCAAAGGCTTTACACCATCTTTACCTGGCACCACAACGGCACCAGGCTGAGGTAGGGCATCAGACTTCTGGCTCCTATCTTCCGCCTGGTTGCTGAAGACGGAGGGAAGGCCTGTTGTTGCTCCTCCGTGGGCTCCTTGGAGCTTCACAAGTCCTACCACCCCAGACACATGACTGAGCACTCCCAGAGGGGTGTTGGTTGTACTGGGCACTGTGGCAGGAGCATTCTGGACACCGCTGTGGGAGGTGGTGGTGGTTACGGAAGGTGCAGGTGCAATGCCTAATCCTCCTGAAGGCTGGCTAACATGCTGCTGTTGGCCACTTCCTGGAAGGACGGGTGCCATGGCTGATGTATTGCCCACCTGCAGCCGGAGGCCCTGGGCTGAGGCAGCTTCTCCACCCAGCCCTTGGGCTCCTGGACCAGCAGCGGTGATTAGCGATGGTACCTGGCTGGTTGGAGGCCCCGCAGGATGGGCAGACATGGGAAGGTTCTGAGTGCTTGAAACAAAGTGCTGCTGACGATAGTCCGGCTGGCCAGTGGAGAGGCCAACAGGATGAGTAGAATAGGCAAACTGCTGGGCCTGCGTGGCAGGAGGCATAATGGGAGACTTCTGATGCATGGCACCATGGTGCACACCATTGAGGCTGTTCGAGAGGAAGGTCTGGGGAACAACAGGCTGCACATTGACCTGAGCCTGTTGTGGTTGTGATGATGCTGTAGTTGTATACCCTGTGGGCTGGAAGGCACTTGCTCCACTCCCTATATGAGGAGCCAAGCTGTAGCCATGCTGCACAGGCTCTGAAGGGTGGGAGAAGCCACTATCTGCCGTGTTCTCCACAGCCTGTGCAGAAAAAGCACAGCTAGTGACCACAGAGTTACTGGTGGCCCCGAGCCCACTGTCCCTGTCTGTACTGTGATCAAGGGTTACAGCTGGCTTTATACTGTCCACAGTTCGATTGACATTTGAATCTGAATCTCTCTCATAGAACTCAGTGCATGTCCACCTGCCCCGTCTGAAGGGCTCTCCGGTACCATGGTCAAGTTTAATGACCCTGAAACGTGAACTACAGCTGGTGCTCACAGGAGCTGTGTGAGCCACACTGGCAGAGACAGTGGCAGCAGGGGCTGTGTTGATGACTGACGGCTGGGTGGCTGAGCTCGGAACAATGGGTTGAGTTGTAGCTGGCACAGGCACACTTCCTCCTAAATTATGTGGGGTGACACGACCACCAGTGCCTAAACTTTTATAAGAGAGCCCCCCGTTGACAGGACCCGTGGCAGGCGGCTGGCCGTCCTGAGGCTCTCCCACGTTGTTTAAGGTTTCCTCCGATGAACTCCTCTCACACACCCCGAGGTCGGCCCGAGAAACGTCAAATATCTCCGACGACACGTCCTCTGTCCGGGACTCGTCCGGGTCGTCCAGGCTCTCTGTGTCGTCGGTGATGCTGCTGGCCGCCACCTGAGCCTGTGTTACACTCGTGATCTGGAAACAACTTTTCTTCTTCGCCGGCATTTTCGACATGTTGACTATATGCGTCAAGTCTGTCTGCTCCCGGGTGAAACAAAGTGCTGGACTAATGTCTTGCAAAGTACTTCACAGCTGAGGGGTATGACACAGACACGTACCGTCACAGGACATTTCCATATCGTTCCTCTTCCTCTCTCGTGTCGGAGAAAAGTGTCACAACCGGGGGGCCAGATCCTGCGAAACTCCCGCGGTGTCCGGTCCCAGCACACGGGCGACTGCTGTTCTCCTACTCCGGCCTCTCCGGTCACCCTGCTCGGCCTTCCTTGTGTCCCGGCAGCGGAGTTGCAAACAGGCCCTTGTCAAAGTTGTTGTTCAGCAGCTGCCACCGGTACTTTAGTCTGAGGCGGGCCCGGTCTCACAGCCCACTCTTCTCTCTTTCCCAGCTAGATATGTATTTCTCGCCGAAGAGCTAAGTTAGCTGATGTTAGCTAGTTTCCTCTACCTCGGTACCAGCATGTGCGACATCATGATGTAAACAAATCCTTTGGCTTTCCAAAAAAAGAGTATATAATCCAGCAGTAGGTAGAGAAAACGTCTAAAAGTCGGTGAAGTTTTGCCTCTCGCCGTGTGGACAGCTCACTTTTGGCAGCTGCTACTAGCAGCTAGCTGACAGATAACCACTTTACCACAGCGGCAGTAAGCTAACGGATAGCTAACCCCTGCCTGCCGCTCTTCTAACCCAACCACTCGACAAGATGGCAAGAGCGAAGTGCATCCTGGGTATTGAGGTCAAACTCGTTTTCTGTTATCTCAAAAAATAATATTATTAAATCAACAAGGCTTAAACCATTTATCATATCATCTGCAAATTATGTTGTTGAGGCTGTCTAATATTTTCAAAAAGGTAACATTAGTTTTACGTGGCTTAAAACATTTTTTTGTCACTATCGTCACTTCCGGTTAACGTCCCACCCGGTAGAAGCAGAAAAGAGTTGGCCAGCTGTCGGCAGATGTTAGTTTTTGGGTGATGTGGGATTTATAATTTTGAGATTATACGTTTGGATAACCTCGCGGATTACAATACAATTAAATGTAGTATATATTTGTATTAGCTGTCGCTTAAACTGCTGTCATCTAAACAATGTCTGTTTAAATCGTGTAAATTCGCCTGACAAAAGCAAAATATGTTTAAAAAAACGGACACAGTTTTTTGAAACATATTTTCCATTTATCTTTGTTGCGAGATTCCGTTTCTACCCTGGATTAAAGTCTCAAACATTCATTTAGGGACTTTAGTCATCTGAGTCATGACAGGAGTTGTTTTTGAATGAATCACGTATCTCCGGGAAATCTCATAGCCAGCATACTTGGCATAATGTTGCTTAACAATGATGCGGGATGTGCGGATGCAGTCTTTATGTTTCTCGCGTGACTGTGAAATTAGTCACAGAGAAATAATAATGTGTGTATTATGGGATCGGTCACTGTGGAGGTCAACAAGATAGATTAAATAAAAAAATTAAACAAAGAAATCGAAAAAATAAATAATAAAAAACGAATTTAATTAGATATATATGTATACACATAAAGATAAAAAGAACTGTAAGAAATTTGCAGAACATAGAAATGTCTTTTTTTAGTTATATTAACCAGTAATAATAACATTACAGAAATTACTAATTCATAGCAAGCCTGCCAACTCTTTAACCAGCTAGTAATATAGATAGAATTTCATCTACAGCATACAAGTTTTTTTTCTGGTAGCCAGTGTCCATATCCAGTAATGTCAAGAAAACAGGAAATGCCTCATACATATGGTCCATGACTATGGTGACCCCTAAGGGTAACACACAAAAAAAACACACACACATTTAGTCTGAGTAATACAGTCTTGTCTATATTTACAACATTTCATGATGTGGAAAGCATTTGATTCTTGTGTTTTGTCATTAAAGGTGTAAAAATTAAAATTATTTCCCCTTAAAAACTATATTCTTGATAAATAGATATGACCTCCAGTTTCCTCTTCAGTAAATCCCCATATATCTTATTTGTCCTGCTCCACAGACTGGAGCTGGAGGAAAACTGCACCTTCCTTCAATTGAATTAGTTCAGTTGACCTTTGACCCCTTGTCCCACTTTGGAAGGATAAAAACAGATTAACCATTCATAATGAATGATTATCGGTAATACCAGACCTCTGTAAATGCAACACACATTAAAGCAGAGCAGAAATATTCACATTTTACACAGAAATTACTTTTGATGTTTGAAATAGAAGTTTAGGAGTGTAATGACGATCCTCTTGATTGCCAGTATGTCATTTATCAATATTATAAGGTCTTAGTGAAAGGAAATAAGGCACAGACTTGGTGGGTTAAAGGTTGTATTGGTAATTAATAATGTGTGTGACTTGTAGATGTGGATGCTGCCTCCCAGGTGGGATTGATTGGAGGCTGGAACGGATAAAATGGATGGATGGATGGATGGAACTTAGTTTGTCTATATTGATGACATTAGCATGATATGATCTTTATTATGGATATTTCTATCAACTGGTTTAGAGCAAATAAACAAAGATGCAAAAACATACTTTGGGCAGTGAAAGTGTTGCTGTACTCTAATCAACAAAAAAAGATGTTGCTTATCGGACAACTTCTGCCGCCCATGAGAGAAAATGTAAAGAACAGTCATCAGGAATTAGATTCACCTGGGCAACCTATAATTGTTCAAATTGTTTAATTGTAAACTATTTTTTGAAAAAGACACCAAAAAAAGAGTGTAAAAACGTTTATGCAATATATCAGAAGTTTAATGAATGTTGGTGTTTCCATCAAGCTTTTCTCATGTGAATCTTCAAAATGCACATAGAAACAAAATTAATGTCGTATTTTACACCATGTGCTGCTGCTGTCAGGACCACATGCTGTTCTGGATCCTCATACTCAGTACTGACACCTGGTTAGTATGAACGTCACCTCTGACTCAAGCCTCCTGCTCTCAAGGATCAGGCGCTTAGCGAGGTTAGAGCCTGTGACACACGTCTGATCGGGAAAATTGAAATGTCTCCTTCACACACTGCCCCAGTGACTTCCTATTGCACACCTTATTTCATACTTTATGGCCATGGTGACTAATTTGTGACTTCATCATGTAAGGTGTGAATGACTCACCAGGTTTAAATGGTTTTAACTCCTCACAATCAACAAAACTGATGAAACATTTTGAATAAGATTCATAAATAAAAAAAACTAACTGCTTGTTGTACTTTGAAACACTAAACTATTATCCTGAGATTACATAAAACCAATTAGTTTAACTGATTTCACCCCAAACTCTATTAATGACTTCATGTCCTGAATAAAATGACTCATTAGCAGTGAACTGATGACTTGAGGTCGTTGCTTCAGTAAAGACCATTAAACTTGTGCTCGACACAGGACAGTTGATCACAAGATCACACATGACACGAAGAAGAACAACTGGGTCATGATGTTGGCCTGTGTTTGGGGTGACGTCAGCTCTGGTAGTGGTCAAGAAGTTGTCTTTGCCAAAACTTGTTGGCAGAGGATTCATTTCTGACATGTTTTCAACTGAAATACAGAGGAAAGTTAAACCAAGAGCCAAAAAGACAAGTGATTAGTTTTAACTTTGTCATCTCAAAGTCCACGCTTCACTTTGATGCATTTCTCCTCCATTTCCTGCCAGCTCTCATCCATCATTTATGAACACAAAAAATAAAAGAAATGTACTACTTTTACATGAATTGTTTCTCATACCGTTGTTTAATCACTGTTACTTCTCGCATATTCATGCAGATTAAGCTAACATCCAACACCCTTCAACTCTATGCACCACATAGAATTGCAGTTGAGGACAATAAAGGCATTAAAAAATAAAGGATAAAGCGTTCGTTTTAGGTTTTCAGTCTGGATCGATCAAACCTGTGATCCGTCTACCTTATCTCTTAAACAAACAGGTCACCTTCCCATTCTGTCGGTCTTTTATTTATTGTACTTTTATCGCCATTAAAAAACATGTGAGAAAGAGCAAGACAACTAATAGTATTTTCATAAAGTTTATTACATGGGTGATGAACAGTGAGGTTGAAAATAACTTTGCTGTATTATTCCCCTGACACGACTGACTAATCATTGAATTACAGAGTTACATAATGTCCGCTTGCCGACTCACAAGGTCTGTCTGGCAAAAACAATTTCATGTGGTCCTCAGATAAGACAGAGGAGATGGAAAACAACTCAATGTAGACGTGCGGGACGTGCGTAATAAAATACAGTTTAATTTGTATTCATGCTGAATTTCATCAAGGGTGGAAAATCAGATAAAGTATAAAATGATTATGACTTAAAGGGATAGACTGGCTTTTTTAAGGGGGTTGTATGAGGTATTTGAAGCAGCTGTAGACCAGCATCTGTGAGGTCAAATGTATGTTTTTGTCAATGGCGTGTGGTGGCTTTGAAGGGAGCATAGATAAGGCTTCACTTCCCCTCATGTAAACTTGGAACAGGGATATGTCACAGCAAGGTAATGTAATAAAAATATTCTAAATATAGCGCACAATTAAACTGTTATTGTTTTTTGGTGGAGCAGAGTTTCAGGAGCAGGGCTGCACCTAAAATATGGAAAAGTACCTCATACAACCTCATTAAAAAATCCAGTCCATCCCTTTAAGTTATAGTCATTTTACATTTGATCTGATTTTCCAATGGAGTCTGGTGGCTGAGAAGAGAGCAGAATAAAGGGATGAAAATACACTAAATAGAGCACACACGAGCCTATAACAGTGAGAAAAAGCTACTGAGTTTTAGTAGATTTTAAATATCTTCAAGATTAGAATTGTTTTTATTAGCCAAACAGGACTTAGTTAGTTTTCTGGAAATGGACCCGCATACAACTCCCTCTGAAAACAATGTTGCAACATCAGCTGCAACAAGCCCTCTATACTTAGACGCCTTCCTTTAGTGGCGGGCTGTGCGTGGGCTTTCCCAGCCCCAGCCAAAGTGTTTGTGTAGCTGGTCGTGTTTATTTACTCTGGTCTGAGGGCGAAGACTACCAGGCTGTGCTGCGGCACGTCACAGTCCGACATGCTGGGTCCACTTTCAGTGTACCACCACAGGAACAAGACAGGCGTTGTACCGCTGTATTTCGGGGCCTGGCGCCCCGGCCAGCGGTCACTGTCAGCAGCCCAACCTGGGAGACCTCTGGCCTTTAGCAAAGCATTGTGGGGTCTCAGAGGGCACGATCAGCAAACACACTGACCGAACATCACTCAGCACTTGCTAAAAAAAGGGGTTCCCGAGAGAAAAGGGCACAAGGGGTTGGTTCAGGGCATGACCAGAAAGACACTGAAATAATGAAATATGCACGTGAACCTTGTGCACGGTTTCAGATTTATTGGGCTTCTTTTCCAGGGAAACACACATTGGCTTGTTAGTTTTTACCTGGACCATTTATTTCCTTGTGTCTGACTGCTAATAAAAGTAAGTGTTAAATAAAGTCAAATAACCGTCACGTGTGTGTGCGTTTCAAGGAACAGCTCTGTCTCATTTTCGTCCACATAAACCTCCTTTTACCCGCAAATACACACGACTCACAGAACGAGCTCCGAGTTAAAGCCTATAGTGTTATTTTGGAGATTACTGTGTGTATTTTTCTGTTGAACTATGCACGTTCATCATGCTATTTTTCACTACGTCATGAATTCCTTCAGAGTTAGCCCATTGGGAGGATTCACAGTTCACTTATTATACAACATCCTGAGGTTATATAATACTGTGCAGTATGTGAGTGATGTACAGTAATGTATACAGTGGAGTGTGTGCCTGTGTGGTGGAACGGGGAGGCTCCACAGACTGTTGACCACAGACATGGAAATATTTTACCGCTTAGCAACTCCTTTTCACCCTCCTAGTTCATAACATATAGCAATTATATAACATGTGTATATGAAGGGGGGATGCTTCATCTTGAGATTCTGGGATGTTTTGCTTCCATAACACGTTTTCTTTCCGACGAGTGGAAACACTGAAAAAATAACTTATTATGATGTTAATTTTACTACACTTTGTCTGTTTGTGTGTCACCAAAATCCACCAATAAATAACAATCCTTATGCTGCATTTGCATATTTACACATACAACTATGATTTAAACCTGTATTTTCTCCTCTGATCTGACAGAAACTCACGTAGGAGTGTGCAGCCACCCGGAAATCTGTATGTAAGACAGATAAGAAGTTTTGATTGTTCCGTCAGTCATGAATAATTTCTGAAACTTCTACTTGTGTAACATCTGTTCCCTTGAACCGCCTTCAGGTTCAGGTACTTGGCGTCATCATACTACGCATTGGCTTTCCAGGGAAAATGAGCTGTTGGATGTGGAAACATTTACATTACAGTTTTTTGTTTTTTGTTGTTGTTTTTGGCCTTATTCAGCTGTATTTGACAGTGGCAGAGATACAGAGTGAAACAGGGAGACAGAGGGGAAGACATGCAGGAAAGCGCTCCGAGCCGGAGGCCCACTTCCTGCTGGACTGAGCCTTATGCACTCTACCAGTGAGCCCCCATTACAGTTTTCCTTGATTCGATAAAACTGTGATCACCTTCTAAAGCAGAAGTCTTCTTTTACAGATGTGTATTAGCTGGTTTTAAAACATTTCTCAAACCCTTCTTCCAAATAGAAAAGTCACATTTCATAGAGAAAAAGGGATTTGTCTCGGTGTAGGTTTTACTTGTCAATGACACGGACAAACATTTTTGCACATCAATTAATCAATAAAAGGCACAGGCAAATAGTGCAAATCAGGGTTGAACCAGTTCATATTGGCCACTGTATTTTTTTGTTTTTTTTGTTAATTGTTTAATGATTGAAAGAATATGCATACTTGATCACATGTTGTGTTGTTTGATGGAACTATTTGTTTCTGGTGCATGTTTTTAATGTTTGGTGAACAACTTGCAGTTTGTTTTTATAATCTGTAACATCTGAATGGACAAATGTGTTCAAGCAAAAGAGAGAAACTGTAATATGAGGACTAATACGGTGCATAACACAAGCCTGTCGTCTTATACTGAGCAACATTAGATGTATTTAAACTCCCTGTAATCACCAAAAATCACAAGCTACCAAAACAAGGAGTACAAAGTCCAGCGCCTTGGAGTCTTAAAACCCTCACAGCACAAGAAATAATGCCAATTACCCCGAAAATAGGGGAAAATAAGCACACAGGAGGTGAAACAACATTCCTGCTGAGGACAGATTTTTGAGCTTGTAATCCCAAATGAGACATAATTCTGATTCATTGTGTGAAACTGCTGCAGCAGCAAGAGAAATCTCCCCAATTGAAGCACTCGGCCTAAAGGATTCTCAGACAGTTTGGGTGACATCAAGGGAGTGTGTGTGTGTGTGTGTGTGTGTGTGCTGGGAAGAGAGACAGTGACTCATGAATCTGGGTACGTGTTACTAAGCATGGAGACACTAATGTATGCTTATATGCCCACACACAACTGGAAGTGTATATTTTCACAGGAATGTGAGCCAGAGAGAAACAATAACAAAGGGAACCTAAAATCCACTTCGACTGTTTCCTCTTCACATTTCTGACATTTTTTATTGAATGATGCAATGCAGGAGCCGGACAGGGAGCGGGCATAAAGAGGCGTCTGTGAGAAATGTTTTCAGTGGAAAATGTGTAGTGATTTACTCCCACACTGCCTCCACGCTCCTGGTCAGGTGTTTATCTTTCAGCAGAATCATTTGGCTCTAAAACAAATATCATGTTCCTGGGAAATAATTTGCATCCAGAAAAGATTATTGAGTAACAAACAAAACTCCCACATGGACATATTTTACCTGTGTTAACATGTGCGTTGTCTTTATCTGCAATTTCACAGCAGCTCAGATGTGAAGAAATTAAGTAATTTTCAGAAAACAACAAAAAGACGCACAACGGAAAAGTTGTGTGTATGTGTGTTTGCGATCACTTGTCACTGCCTGTTTGCACCTAATGTTTGTTCATTGTGTTTTCATACTTCTTTGCCTCCAGTAAGCAGCGCTGAAAGAGGTACTCAGAGCTTTTACTGCAGTAAAAGTAGCAACACTGCAAGAAATAACTCCTGAAATGATAAACTTGCATATGATGAGGTAGTGCAGAATATAAACCGTACTTTGGTGATTCATTTTTAGTTTAGTTAGTTTTTTCAGTTCAGGTAAGCAGTTAAGGAGAACTAATGAATGAATGATTTGTTGATTATACTTAAAAAAAAAACATAAAACAATTCTCTTATCTGTAGTGTGGTGTCTGGTCTGGCAACTTAACATGAAAATAAACAACTAAAGTTCAAGTTCTTGAGCAAACTTTCACTCACATTCCACCTCTGTCAGTAAACAGGTCGGTTTAAGTGGCTCGAGTCAACTCGCTGTTAAAGGTCAAAAGGTGAAACTTAATAACTACTGACAGCGCAAACTGCAGCTAATCCTCTCTCTTCCCCGAGGCGCAGATTTCAAAGCCCTCATATGATGCATGTACTGTAGGCTGCAGCTCGACGGGACACCACGTCACTGATTAACACGAGACATCTACGTCAATATGAAGAAATCAAAGCAAGCACCACTGAGCCATTAAACTTCTATAAGCTGGAATCTTTTTCCGATAAAGTAAAACTTATTATAAGCGTATTAATTCGAGCTCTGATCTCAGTGGGATCTGTCTTCGTTTACAGACTCCAGAGAAATAAACACGGTCATGAAGTCACAATCATCTAATTACCGCAGAGTCAATGAGGTCATCAAACTCAGGACTTTAAAGAAGGTTTTCTTTAATTATATGAATATTATAAAATGGAAAATGGAGAAACGAATGCCCATCATAAGTAGAACTGTTCAAGAGCTTTATATTTAATTATGATGAATTATTATTATTTTAATTGTAATTTTAAATGCATTAATGTGTTCGAAATCATTAATTTTGCTGCTTGTAAAGGTCGTGCCTATTTTTTTTATATATTGCTGGTTTACTATATATTACACCAAGGGATCAATAAAAAAAAGTCTTGCAAATTCATAATTATACATTGTTGGTGATACTTAATATAGGGGGGTAAAATAGTAAAACGTATTAGTATAAATTAGTGAAACAAGTACATTTTAAGTACCTTAAAACTGTATTTAAGTCGTATTCCACGGCGGACCGTAAACGAGTCGGTTTAAGTGTCTCAAGTCAACTCTCTGTAAAAGGTCAAAAGGTGAAACTTGGAAACTATACTGGGAGTAGAAAACTGAAACTAATCCTGTATTTTCCACAAAGCACAGATTTCAAAGGACTCAGAAACTGTATATCTTTTGATGCACGGACCGCGGGCTGCAGTGACCACACGTCATTCATTCCTGAGGATAACATAAAAAGTCAAAGACTAAGAAATATGCATCAAGTAGCACCAATCCATTAAAAATGTATAAGCCAGAATGCCTCTCTTTCATAGGTTAACGTCATATATTATTAGTTCCACAGCAGGGAAATTCCATCTACGTACTGAACCCGTTTTACTCACAGATCCTCTGACCTCGAGGCCTCGGACTGCCCCAGTATCATGCAAAGCATATTAAAGTCTTAATCATTATTTCATAAGCACATTAAAAAAAAACAAATAATTTAATGTTTTGTTT
Organism: Serranus cabrilla; assembly: GCA_903364295.1. Taxonomy (NCBI): domain Eukaryota; kingdom Metazoa; phylum Chordata; class Actinopteri; order Perciformes; family Serranidae; genus Serranus; species Serranus cabrilla. The sequence continues at coordinate 160,220 of CAFUXE010000546.1, read as the reverse complement.
TTATTTTCTGAGTTCATCAAATTTAAGACTGGAGGCTGCTGTGTCATGTGACATGATAATGCAATAATACTTTCATGAACAACTTGTACAACTCACAGTTTAATACTTAATACCTAATAACTTCACAAAATGGTTTCTTATGAAACTGATTATTTTATAAAAGAGAGTTTGGTTAGTAAGAACATTTATTTATATTTTCAGCAGCTCCCACACTTTCTCATATATTTGGAAAAAGAGGCTGAAAACATAAACATAAACTGCAGTTTAAAGGGATAGTTTAGATTTATTGTGTTGTAGGTAATTATCCATAATGACTTTATTACTGACAGTAGATTCTGGCAGCACATTTCATTCAATCATAAAGAAAAATCAGGTTTATAACCACCCGTCTGAACTGTGTTGTCCTTATTAGCTAACGTTCAGATGCTAGCAGGCTAAAGGTAAACAAGGTGAACATTACATCATTGTCATTCTGAGCATTTCTCTTGTGCCGACATCTGTTTTTTACCTCTTACTGACAGTAATAATATGTTAAAACTCTAATTTTAGTTAGTCAAAACATTTTTCTCCAACAGCTCCTATATTATAACAAAAAAAAGACACAAAACGAGAGGCTTGAAAACTAAAAAATTAACCTTCCAAAGACTAGTTTAAAGTGGAGAATGAAAGGAAGAGACCTGCTGTTTTTCTCAGAATCGAGATTGAATGAGTGGATTTTCATCAGTTAGACTATAAACAAAGTGCTGTTTTCAAAAGATGGCTCAGGATATAAATGAACAGGTCTTTATTTGCCTGATACAAAAGTAATTGAAAGTAATTTGGTTTTATTATCCTCTTAAAAAATGTACCAACACACTGAACACAGGCTGAGCGAGTTCTGCTGCCACCATTCATCCTAATTAGGGCATAAACAAACTGTTGTGTCATTTCTTTCAGAGTTAATTCTATTTAATTGGCTTCATTGAGTTTGCTAGCGGCCATAGCAACCATGTTTGGAAAAGTGTACATTCAAGATCATGTCACTCCAACCTGATGAACTCGTGTAACATACAGTTACAGATATGTAGGTCACAACCACACAAAGGAAGAAAGGGTTCGCCTGCAGCAAAACACACAAGTTTTTGTGTGCATAATTCAAAGTAAGATATAATTAAATGGTATTTATCTCGTGACCTGACAGAGTCGCATTGAACGGAATTGAAGAAAAAGGTCGTGTGAGAGAGCACCGAGCAAATTACGGGTGGAAAAAGGTGTAAAGCTTTAAAGAAAGGGATGGAAAGTAAATACGGACTTTAACGTAAGTATTGTATTTAATTCTGCGTCATTGTACTCATGTTACTGTAAACTTCCGCTCCCATGTATCCTTGCATCCTGCTATTAGTTTCTCGAGGGGTGATAGCAGGACAAAAAAAATGCATGATAGCTGTGATATTCAGTAAAACTGCAGAAAAAGTAACCAAACTAAAGCTTAAAATTGCTTAATTCTACATGTCTCATTTAAAATGCTGCCAATGGAAAAACTACAAACTGTTAAAAACATTAAATTCTGCTCCTCTGCGACACTGTGGAGCCATGATTGATTTTGCTGAGACAAACGGTCAGATGACAAATTTTCACTGAAAATCAGACAGAACTGCAGGCTGTTTACACAGAGCTGAGAGGAGAGGACAGGAGAGGTTGAAAGTAGAGGTTGTAGGAATGAAAAAAGGTCAATTTTTATAGCATGGGGAGATATCATTTTTTTCCAAAATTCATGACACTTGTGGGCACTGTTATATATATAAATTTCAGATTTAAAAAAATATTTATTAGAGAAATTCAACTTGCAATTTTCTTTTTTTTATGATTTCTCTCATTATACCTGTGCACAAAGACATTTTTCAGTTGCTGATTGTTCCATAGAGGTGCAGGACTTATAAACTGCAGTGAAATACAAGGCCACAGTGAGTGAAATTTAAAAAGAGCAAAAAAAAAAAAAAAAAAAAACACCCTGAGGTTCCTTGGGTTAAGGAGACACAGTTTATTCTTCGATTCTTAAGTCTTGATGTTTAAACAGCATTTTCAGAACCATCCACATTATTGGCTGGAAACAGCTGAGAGAAAACAGTTTGCTGTTTATTGATAAGATGCAAATAAATTACACATTTTTCCAAATCAAGACACCTTAAACAATATTTCTGTTCATGCGGGATCCTAGGGAAGACAGCACTCCAAACTCATTAGGTTAGCTTAATTACATTTCAGAATATTCTTTAATGAATAGTCTTTCAATTTCCCTGAATAGAGTTATTGAAATTAAGACTTAATGAAACCTGAGTAGAAAATAATTTGTTCCCACACGTGACTGCAGCCAGTCACATGTGGGAACACATTATTTTCATGAGTTTTATTGCAGCTAAATGTCCTTAAAGGTTCGGAAAACGTGAGTGTTTGAGTTGTTTATAGTCATTTATAATGTAATCTGACTGAATGTGCTTCAGTACTATTAAAGCCGAAGGCAGAGATGGAGGTAAATCAGGAGACAGCTTGTAATGTCAGACGCTATGTTAAATTAAAATTTCTTTATATCGCTACTGTTCAAGTCAGTGCATGTCTTTTTAGATGTTGGGATTAATAGGTAAATGAGGCAGGAGTGGCAGCGTGCGTGTCATATCCAAACTGTAGCCAACAGGAATAATGACGCTGGTCTGAATGAGCTTCCTTTCCCACCCTACATGTATTTATCATTAGCTCCTGAAGGATCCTCTGCTATTATTTGACATAAACTCTCTGCCTTCAAGCGTTTTTGTTTTGTTTTTGCCTGAGGATCATTTGTGTGTGTTGACCTGCCAAGTGTTTCCTAACCAGTGGCTCTAGTGCACCATCTGTGTCTCACTGCGCTCATGACTCCACTCAGTTCATCTCCAGCACGTGGATCAAAGCTGCAGTAAGCAGTCACCGCCACAAGGTGTCGTCACTGAGCAGAGAAACAGTGCTGCAGATATCTATCTATCTATCTATATATCTATCTATCTATCTATCTATCTATACTTCCATTTATGCTACTTCCTACTTCTATTCCAAAACATAAAGGAACATATTCTTTCTTTCTTTCTTTCTTTCTTTCTTTTCTTTTTACCTCACTACAACTTCTCGACACATCTAGATATTTTTTATATTAATAGAAAAATAAATATTTCTCTGTTTCTTATTTTCTCTAAATGCATCATTTTAAGCAGTTCAGTACATTTGATGAAGATGATGCAATTCCATGATTCTGGCACATTTTAGTTACTCACACAACTGATTTGTAAGTCACTTTGGATAAAGCTATCAGCTCTGCAATGTAATGTAACATGATACAAGACCTATGATATGCTTATAGGACATGATGCAGCACTATTAATCTACCCAAAGTATCTAAAATTAGCTCCACATTGACAAAGTCAACATTAAAATGATAGATAGATACTAACTGTGTGTGTGTGAGTGTTTTTTGACCAATGTATACATCAGGACTGGATTACTTCATCCACCACTGTTGCCAACTAATGATTAAAAAAAACTATAAAAAGGAAAAGTATACGGAATATATTGATAAGATCATATTTAATCCAGCAGTTCAATATAATGGTGGACACAAGAGATGCTACTTGTTCATGTTTGCATCATTATTGAATCATGAAAAATCATAATAACTGCAACACAGCACAAAACAGCAGAAAATCAATCTTGTTAACCAAACACAAACACACAAAGTGCTGTACATTGCAGTGGTACTCCCCATTTATAATTCATTTGACTTGCAAATGACAGACGCTCTTTTACGAGGACTTCCATGGTCGCTTTGAGGAGTGTGTTGGTGTGTGTGTGTGTGTGTGTGTGTGTGTGGATGTTTAGCATGTGGGTGTTTCATATATGACCTTTAAAGACGTGTCCGTATCAGCGGGTGTGGTGGTCAAAGGACGAATCAGGAGCTGACGCAGAGTCATGCACACCTGACTGGAGGCATTTGGACGTATTTACAGAGGTAATCAAATGAGCTGTAGAATAAACAAAACTAACGCAATTCATAGGCGCCTGTCAGATTTGGGTTTTTTTCTTTTCATAAATGAACATGTTTTTCCTTGTTTGTTGGTTTTTCCAGAGAACCCTGTAAGAGTTCCCCTAAAGTTCACTGACTGAGTTCCCTTTTTCATTGCACGTGATGCGTTTGACGTTAAGTGCTGAGTGCCACAGTGGAAGCTTCTATTCCAGCTCTTTTACAGAGAAAATAAATTAAAATATAAACGTTTTTAGTTATTATAAATACTTATATGGCTATGTACCAATTGTGTCCATTTATATATTTTTTATTATTGTTATTTTATTATGATTATTATTATTAGAATCTGACGTTTAATGCAAGGGGAATATATATCGTGTTTTTTGTTGTTGTTTTCACAGTACTGACTTATTAAAAGTAAGTTTATTACATTATTATTATTATTATTATTATTATTATTATTATTATTATTATTATTATTATTATTATTATATGACTATATGAACCTTACACAGTTGTACCTGTAGCTAAATGTGACATCTTCAAACCCACCTGAGCACTGACTGGTTATAAGTGGAGTTAGACTAAAGAATAAAAGTAAGAGCCGTGTTTGAAATGATGTAGTTTAGGCTGTGATTTAGCCACATGTTAAACAAGCAGAGAAGAGGAAAAACATGGCCGTGTTTTATCAGGAGTCTAAAGTAGAGAGAGTTGAAGAGAAGGTTGAGAGAGACTTTGAGCAGTGAAACTGATCAGAGCATGAAAATGTCCATCCAGAGTTACACTCAGTTCATCCTCCCGCATGAATCATGACTATTCATCGGTGCAGAACAGTGGGGCTTTATATGCAGTCTGTACATTATCATACCACGCTACCACGCTAGTCAGTAGGACTGGATGTACAGTAGCTTGTGGCTCTGCAGAACAACAACTCTGCCTTTCCTCACAGACTAAAAAAGTTTATTCCTGTTAAATGTATTTATACTGGTGGGTCTTCTTTACCCGCAGGCTTTTGAGAATAAAATGACATAAAAACAGATAAAAAACAAAGAAACCTTTTCTTTTTTCTCTCTTTTTTTAATACTGTAAGTGACCTTCTTTAAGAAAAACAAAATGTGGGTGTTGGATGATCCACATTCCTCAAGCATTTTTATGGAGCGAGCGAAAAAGGAGGTTTACAAACCAAAAGGAGAAACAGGAAACAGCGAGGCAGGCCGGGTTTCATACCAGGGCAGCTGGAAGCACTTTTACTACACATTTCTGGTCAAATATGATCCATATCCCGGATTTATTGCTTGGGTTTATTAAATGTGTATGATTTACTATTATGATACCTAAATAAATAAGACAAAGGTGGAGATAGTTGGTCTCTTAAAGGGATAGTTCTGAATTTCTTGTGGGGTTTGTGAGGAATTTTAGCCACCTTGAAGGCATTAATATCAGTTTAAGTGTACGCTATATTTAGAATATGATCATTGCTTTACCTTGCCTGATTTTAGTCAATGTTTTAGTCAATGTTAGTCAAAGCAGTGGTATTGATTTCAAGAAAACAGGACGGCAAGGTAAAGGGATGAGAATACACCAAATATAATGGATACTTGAACTGATATGTTTTAGTTTTTTAGGTGGCTAAAATACGCTTCATCCAACTGCTCTTCAAAAAATCCAAACTATCCCTTCAAGTGCGTTTTATTTTTAGTTCAAATGTTTCTTGTTCTCTCCGTTCTGGGTGAGGCCTTCTGACCGCGTCATTGCTATTCAGACCCACTGCCCTCAGCGTGCCCCGGGGGTTTATGTGAGCTCACCTTGTGTGTGTGTGTGTTTGTGTGGTGATTAAGTGTCGTGTGCATTACCAAGATTTGTCCGTTCATATGAGAAAATGTGGGTTAATTTGCATGTGTGTGTGACATCCACGCGTTGCAGTCGTGATCAATGGGGGTGTTGATCCATTCCACGGATGGGGGGGGTGCAGGCCTCTGAAAAGACTGCCTCATTGTGTGTCCAACACATGCACACTGACTCCACAGGCCGTGCAGATGGACCACCTTTGATCTCCCATGCTGACCTCTCTCCGGGGGCAAAGGTCACCGGAGCAAGTCAAGCTGATCATCACATGTTTTATCCCAAGTTGCTGCAAACAACAGATATGTTATCAAATGATAATGGTATCTCTGCAGCTCTGCCCCGACCTTGTTGAGTGAATGTCCTTCGTACGCATTCCTGAAAAGACACTCATCATATCTGACAACTCATCCGTCAAAGCCTTCCACTGTATCCCTCATATGCATCCTTTCTCCCTCCCTCCATCTTTGGCTGTTATTGATTTCCTTTGTGTGTGACAGACCTGGGACCTGGTGAGCAGAGAGGAGACATTTTCTAGGAACAGAGCTGCACCAGCGCTCCATCTTCCCTACCTGCTGCTGCTCAATATTTAATGCCCTGCACTGCCGAGCCGCTCCAGAAAAAAAATGACAATAGATAGCTTGGTTACTTTTGAAATAAAGGTTGTTGTGTTGGGATTTGTTTTAGAAAAACCTACTCACGCTGCCTAACCTGTAAGAAAAAGTATGTGAGTATCTCAAGGTTACCATTAGCACCAATTTACAGCAGCGTCACTCATTCGTTCAGCTATACAGCCAGTTCTCACATGGTTTAAAAATGTATGAAAATGAAAAATATATGTCATAATGGTGTGATTTCAGCTTCAATCCCCAGATCAGGCAATCGTGTATCATGGGGTTAAAATGACTTATTTAGCGGTACGTCTTATTAAAAATACACCAAAGCATATCGACCTTTGAGAGCGTTCGTCTGTGTGAGTTAAAAATAGGGCGACTTCTTCTTCTGCTACGCAAGACAAAGAGTGAACCAGGGTCATGAATAAATTATTCTGTCCAATTGAGGTGAAAAAAAGTCCTGAATTGTGTTCAGACCGCACGAGATGGAGCAGAGCCTCCTGTTGGGTCATGGTTAAAATAAGGACTGCAGGTTGACCTCTGACCTCTTCGCTGTTGTTATTGTTATAAATAAATTATTATTGTTAGACATTCCCAGGTCTTTTCCTTGGATAAGTTAGCCTTAAAAAAAGAAAAAAGAAGAATATTTCCCCCCTTATCCTTTAAAAAACAGTGAATATACACTTTAGAAATACATTTTAAGTCATTTAAATTATAATTTAGCTTAGCGGTTTAAAACATGTAAGATAGAGATAAGAAACAGCCTGAAAAGTGCAATTTTTGTTTGTTGAACTGTTCTCCACTCTGCATAAGAAGCTTGTGCCCGGCAGGACAGGGAAGCATGCATTACCTGGTTTTATGGGGTCGCAGGCCTTAAAGGCACAAAATACTGGCTGTCAGCAGCTTCAGAGCGAAAGTCTCTCAAACGCCTTCTCTTTACTTTTACTTCCTTGTAGTCTTTAAGTTTTCTACTTCATTAGAAATATTTCTATGTAGAGGCAAGGGAGAGGGTTAAAGTTGTAAATCAGTAGCAGGCACATGGTGTGTGCACCTGAAGCCGACAGGTGTCACAGCAGTCAGACAGGCACTATTACTGACCTCTCACACTGAAAACTGCTGGCTATGATTTCACTGTACACTGAAATCATATTCTCAGACTCCTTTGGATGGAAAAATATGGACACGCAAAAAATATCTAAGAAGGCCTTCAGGAAAACTGGAGAGTTGCTCCTTGCTGTGTTTATCTCTGTGTTATCCAGCTGTTATGATGACAACACACGCTGCTAATGGCCTCGTCCAAAACCAAGCCTTCTCTAAAGCAAACAAGTTTCGCTCCTTTCTGTATCTCCATGACTCATGCGCAGCCTGAGCGAGCCGTTTGGCTGTGAGTGGTACTATTTTGACAGAGCAGAAGTGCAAAACAGAGGTGGCCATGGAAACTGACAGCATCCAATGGGAGAATAGGATATGGGTGTGGCTGGCTGATTGACAAGCCCCGCTCACTTCCTTCTGCCTGGTCAATTAATAACTTTTTCTGCACTCATTCTTCCACAGGGAGGGAGAGTAGAGAAAGAATTCGCTGGAAGTTTCGAGTTAAAGATAAAACTGTCACATGATGTAGACACATAAGCCCTGCTGTGCAACATGGACTTAGGTCTGTGAAGTTGGGTCATCTCTCCTGCTTGTCTAGCTTCTCGCTTATATTTATTTGATTATTTGATTTAATTTGATGTAATTCATGTGCGTCAGGCTGTTGAGAGTCGGGTTTATCTGAAGTGAAAATCACTGATTAATGATTTTCATTCACTCCTTAACTGTTGATTTAAACAAGGTGCATTATGCTCAATAGAAGCAGCTTCCAGGTGCTATTAAAGCATGACACAGGGTGCAACGTGTTAAAGTAGTGCTCAGAAATAGGGGTTTCTTGGGTAATTCTTACAGATATTAATTTGTAAAATACATAAATGAGACACACTAATAAACTTTTTCTTCTCAGCTCAAAGCTGCAGTTCACAGGCTGTCTTTGTCTTCTGCTAATTTTATAGCCAGCACACTCTGCTGAGAGGAGAAAGGATAGAAAGATCATAAAAAGTCATGTGGTTACCTTATTAATAGTTTCCATGGAGAGAAAAACAAACATGGATATATGCGGCACAGTGTGGCCTGTTTTTTATGCTGTCCTGTAAGAAAAGTCACAGTTTGGATGCCCCAACAGACAAATGTTCATCAACTGGTATGTGTCTTAGCGAGGCGGTTAGTCCAGACCACGGACATGCAAAAGACCTCCGACACCTCAACTACATAGTGGAAAGACACACAGACTTGGAGTTGTTTTGCCTCTTTTTGTTGTTGTTTGGTGTCTCTTTGTGTCTCTTTCTGTTTTTTTGTGTTTCACTTTGTAATCAGTTTGCCACTTTTGTATTTATTTTGTGTTTCTTTGTAGTTTTATTGCATCTCTTTGTAGTGGTTTTGTGTCTCTTTGCAGTGGTTTTGCGTCTCTTAGTTCTGTTTCACTTTGTAATTAGTTTACTCATTGTGTAGTTATTTTTATTGTCTGTGGTTGTTTCTTTGTAGTCCTTTTACATCTCTTTGAGGTGGTTTTGTGTCTCTTTGCAGTGGTTTTGTGCCTCTTTGTGGTGGTTTTATGTCTCTGTGGTTTTATGTCTCATTGTTGTGGTTTGTGTCTCGTTCTAATTGATTTGTTTCACTTTGTTATTAGTTTGCAATTTTCAGGGGTTATTTTTTTCTCTGTGGTTGTTTTTACCACTTTCTGTAGTTATTTTGTGTTTCTCTGAAGTTCCATTGCATCTCTTTGTAGTTGTTTTGTGTCTCTTTGTAGTGTTTTTTTTTTGTCTCTTTGCAGTCATTTGTGTCTCTTAAGTCATTTTGCATCTCTCATTTTGGTCTCTTTTAGTGACATTTTGTAGATTAATAGCAGAGGTGCCCTCACACCCTCATCCCCCAGTTCAGTAATCCATCCATTTTCCAAGGTGCCTTGGAGCAAGTCGTTGCACATTTACAAGTTCAACCTGCTCTCATCGCTGATATTTATCATGATCCTGTATTATAACAGGTAAGCCGGTTCTGCTGAATTTACTGAGCTGTTTGCACTTTATTCTCTTCCAGAAACTCTGTAATTGTGTACATACAAGATTTGTTTGTGGTGCTGATAGCGTCCCCATGAGAACGCTGCTTTTAGTTAATTATTTATTTGTACTATTCTTTCATATTAAGGTTTTATTGTTTTATATTTTTATACCTTGTCCCATGTCTCAGTGTAGTTCCTGAATTTGATGACCTGGTTTCGCTACTGAGCTCACCAAAACAAATGCCTATCATGCCATTGAAATGGCAATAAAAGTACAGAATTTTCAATAAGTTTACAGTATGAACAACACCACATAAATGTTATTTTAAAAAAAAGGTGCACACACAAGGATTTTCCCTTGTTAAGGTGTTAGCCAGAGTAAAATGTTAATGTTAACTGTAAAAAAAAAACACAAAACATCTCTGATGTTTGATCACTGGAAGACATATTGGAGAGTAAGCTATGTTGGAAATGTAAACGTACATACATATATGGAAATACAGCGTCTCTCTGACACAACGCTCAGGAGCCTCGGAGAGTCTCAGACACTAGGATTGTTCTTTAAGGAATATAACATACTGGTTTAGTTTATATCCTGCTCAAAGTATGAGCTAGTTTCAAGCGGATATCCCCATCATCCAGTGATATTCAAGCCCAAAACTGCTCTATAACAAACTGAGTATGTGATTGCTTCTCATTTTTTCACCATGTGATGACCTAGTGGCTTTTTGAGATAAATTATATAGATAAGGGAAAATCTGATGTATGCATACTTCCATTGGCTGATTAAAGTGTGGTAGCACATGATTCTTAAATCAAAAACTAAATAAAACTGCCTGGGACACAAAGATATAATAAATCTCAGGGTATTAGGTGCTTAACAAAGAGGTGGTAGCTAACGGGGCTTAAGTGATTATCATAAGATAAAAAGTGAAATGAGT
>CAFUXE010000546.1:114435-134147 GCA_903364295.1 Serranus cabrilla | reverse complement strand
GGTGGGGTGACTCATCATACACAGGGAGGGATCAGACTGGAGTTCATGGGTCAGAGGGAGAGTCCGGCCTCTCGCCGTCAAATCAAGGCTCTAAAACAATCCCCTCCGGTTTCCTCATCCACTGTGCGTGTGTGTGTGTTTCATGGTTTCTGGCTCTAACGTCTGCTAGACGCCGCTTGCTGGCGTAACTCGCCACCCAGAGGGCCAAAACTCACTGTCAAACGTCAGGCTTTCAGCCTAAGTGGGGATGACGCAAGGCCCTGCAATAAAACCGGAGCGTAAGTCAAGTTAATGGCAGAGCGGCGCTGTCCGCTGACAGCCGTGGCAGCTGCTATTACATAATCCTGTACATTGACCAGGATCTTATGGTGCATGCTGCTGCTCAGACTGGTATTGTGTGCTAATTACACGGGTACCATGGTTTTCATTAAGGCATTGTGCACCATCCATACAGACTGCCTTTGTGTTGCTTCTATTCTCTTCAGCCTCTGCACTCACATTTCCATACATACATGCAAGTCTGACACTATACAATGGCTGCCACCGCCACCTCTAACCCCAAATAATTCGAAAATATGACCAGGAAAAGGTATAAATAAGATGCATGCTGAAGCAGTGAGAAATATGTGAAAAAACGGTGAAAAAAATCAATTAAAAAGCACGTCTGACAAAGTGTTTGCACAGTTGATAGACGTCTGATTTTGTCCGTCTAAGCTCCTCCGCCAGAGGAGGTAGATGGTGGGCAGATACACTCATCAGCAGAAAGGCATCCCGCCAGCGCAGCAGCAGTCGAGGCTGATCAGCTGGTTAACATCTTCCCGAGGTGACTTCACTCGCTCAGAAAAGACATCACACCATTTCTAAACACTCCCGCCTCTGAAATTAACCACTGCAGTACAGCGGTGTCGGAATGAGACAAGCAAGAACGTCAATCAATACAGCTGCAAACATGACCATAAAAATACTTCCTATTAAAAGTTGAGATCTTTTCAATGAAGACACATGTACAGTGTGTCTTTCTGTCATCAGCTGTGACCAAAATAACCACTGTTGCTGCTTTGCTCCTGTTGTGGAAATCTCAGATACATCTGACAACCAAACCAGGTGATGTCTAGGCTCAAAATATCATCTCTATCGTCTTACATTTCACTGCAATAAATGCATGAAAATGATGCAGAAATAACTGCATCATGATGCAGATTTGTAAAATGTCTGAATTCATGCTTTGTCAGGTCTGTCCGCAAAAGGACGAGCACAGAACTTTTAAAATCGTTGTTTTCTGAACGGACTTTGGAAGATCAGCACTATGCTATCAACACTGATAGGCTTCAGCTGTGTTCACATGAGATTAAGTGGCTCATTGAGGGTTGTGTGTCAGTTATTGTGTCTTGTTATTACTACAATGTTGCACAAGACCGTCGTAAAGTTCAAATTTCAGTGATAAGGCCAGTTCATTAAAGGTGTATTTTTGGCCATCTTTTAATGAAAACACAGGTTTCCATGATGGGGTTCAGAGGGTTAAGTGTGTTCTTGGAGTCAGCATCTAGTGGCTCCTGTAGCAGGTGCAGCTTCAGATATTTCCACAGTGGCTCCAACATGCAGAGTTGCAGATCGCAGCTTTAAAAGCAACACAGCATCACAGTGTTTCTGTTCACTGTGGCTGCATCTGATCAAAGCCCCCAGAGTCCAAGCTCAGCATTATCTGTTGCAGCAGAGGCCAAAGGCGCCATTAGGCATCCTTCCCACTCTGTGCTGCACACACGCATACACACACAGGCGCTCCGAACCCCACGTTCAGGCAAGATGCCTGAAAACTTCAGGAAGGGAACTGGAGCGTCACAGTGACTTGTGCGACACTGGGCTGTCTCCAACAAATGCTGCGGCTCCAAAAAGTTCTCACGTGTCACAACATGGGGCTCATGAGGACAAAAACACACGATCAGCATGATGTAAACAATGACCGCTGGTATTCTGATGAGCTACTGTAACAGCAGCTTTGTGCTTCCAGCTCGTCATTGTTCCCGTATATACAGATGTACAGTAAGCCTGTGGTGTTAGTTTGCCTCCACAAGGCCACGGCCGGTCCGTGTTTCAAAAAGTGCACCGCACACTGCTTTTTACAACACACATTCCCACCATCCCTGAAACATATGTTTTCTCTAAAAGGTCGCCACAATACCGTTCGTTGCAGAAAGAATCATGATCATATTGTATCCTTGCTCATTAAAACTCAAAAAGCAGTCAAGCTCAGAACATAAACACAATGCCCATGTTTACTGCTGCTGTTTCACCAGCCATTTGGTTCAGCCGTAACAAACCTGAATCGCAATTAGGGTTGCAAAGGGGTGGAAAGGTGGGGAATTTTGGAAATATTCCAAAGGCAGAAAATCACATTTGAGTTAGCTAGCATCATGATACGATAGCCTCATAAATGGTCAATGAAATGATGCTAGCTATAGCTTATTTAGCATCAAATATCATTATTCAGATAGCTATCTACTATACGAATCCATGTTCAGGTGCTATTTGCAAGTTAAACATTAAAACCACAAATCAAATATATTTACCCCATTATATCATCAAAACTAACCCCACTTTATGTAGCCCACTGGCTCAAATGTGTGGCTTCAATAAGTGCTCTGGGCTCAAAAGTGTGGTCAGAGTTTCTAGAAATCATGTGTGCATGTGATGGAGGGATGCATGGTGCATGTAGGGGGCGTGGCCTCAGCCTTTTTGTTCCAACCCAGCAGGAGCACAGGTGATACAATTAATCAACTGAGTGAAGACAGCTGAGGTGATTTGAATGATTTGATTCAGGTGTGTTTCTTCTTGGTTGGAATAAAAACCTGCAGCCCCTTTCAGTTCAGTTTGACACCCGTGCGTAACCTGTGCAGCCTTTAAGTGACTGTAGATGACCTTCTGGTATAAAAACACAAAGATCTCAAAAACAATGATCCCTCTGAGCATTTGAAATCCTTGTTTTTTTTGTTTATCAGCCTTTATGCAGTTTTAAAGCTCATTTTGATCACATGGTCATTGATTAAAAAATGATCCCTGTTAATAGAGGTCTTACTCTGACCTGGCGTGAACTTTGCCAAACAATAAGCTGCACTGGACAACAGAGGCAGTGTCCCTCCTGCTACAACCCTCCCGTGCTCAAACCAGGGCACTCGGCTCTTTGCCAGAGTCCAGGGCTTAAAAGGTGATTAGGTGGAGATTTGGTGTCCCCTTCCTGTATAGCCAAATGCTCTGACTCAGCTGACAGGAGCGCAGACGCCGCCCCTGGAGGCCGCTTCCTGGACATCTGAACTCCCTGTGGCAGGCCAAGGTCGACGGCAGCGGTGCCTGGTGGAAACCCTGAGTCAGAGTGGGCACGGCCACCGGAGCGCACAAACCACAGAGCCTGACGCGACGAAAACAGCTATCTGAGCAACACACGCTGCTTTTAGCTGGCGTGTTTGCACGTGCAACTGGTTCTGCCAGGCGTGGGAGGAGCAGCTCGACTCATAACCCCCTCAATTAGCAGCTTTGCAAGGGGGCTACTTATCATGCACCACCCGTCGTCTATAAAGCTCCCCGGTGTTCCCCTGCACAGCTGATTGTAGTCAGGGGCTTTCCAGTCTGCAATAAACAGCTGCCGCAGGAAACACAGCCGGCACAAAAACCCTCTAAATACACAGACAAAACTTACCTAACCATAGCACAAAGAGGATTTGCATCGCAAAACAATGCTATAGCCTGCCTGACCCTTGTACTGAGGCAGCCAGACTCCGGACTCTAAAAAGACCTCCGAAATCTTTCATACTGTACATCCGCTCATCACATCGGAGATAAAAAAAAAAAACACACTTAACTTTCAACCTCCATCAGGCCTCTGGCATGACTGAGACTACATTCCAAAGCATCAGTCATGTGTCCAGTCTCAACAGAGAGGAGCTCTAATCTGCCACGGAGGGCTTTGTGGAAAAATCAAGTCCATATTAATCCGATTAGCTCCAAGGTGCAGAGCTCCGGGGGAGGAATGATGTGTCGTAATGCATTGATGACATCTCTTTTCTGGGCCAAATCATGTGAGAATGAGCAGCATGGTAAAAGAGGAAACAGCCTCTCCACAGACTGTGAGGTTAAAGGTCAGAGTCAGGATCGGGCTGACAGAGAAGAGGGGAATGTTTTACTATTGAATCCCTAAATTTATAGACAAATGCGTTTAGATTATTCACTGTAGAGCGTTTACTGTAAATGACTTTATGGTTTAAATGATCCAGTTGCAGGTGTTTCTAATGTCTGTACCTTTCTTGAACTTGTGGATGGGAAGTTTCTTCAGCTGATCTTTGCGCAGGCGGCTCCTCCGAGCCCTGTGGCGGTCCTGGACAAACTTGGTGATCTGGGAAAAGCGGAAAAAAACATCCTTTTAAAATCAGTTTGCAAAACACACACACAACATCCTTCTTGTCCAGGTGCTGAGTCCAAAAAGAAGTGTGATTTCTGTCACTTTAGCAAAACTGTAATGATTTCCTCCAAATTGGACGCAAGATGATACCTGACGAGGAGCCAACCTGGAGGATGTGCTTTGTATTAAGATTTATTTACCATGAAAACAACGATGAGGATGAGGCAGATTCCCACGATGATGAGGAAGGGGATCAGGTAGTACTCCAGCGGCAGGCTGAAGTCTGGCATGAGGACCACGTGTCCCCTAGAAAAACCAGCAGAGCCACTGTCAGGTGTTGGCAGGTAACAAAACAAACTGAACCTCCACACAGCAGCATTTCATTACGACTCGTCGTTTTGGTTTGTGGAGATAAAATTTTAGTGTCAGATATAGGTTCCACTATCAGCATAATGATAATTCATGCTGTTAGTTAGCGGGATTCTCACAGAATCCTCTGCAGCAGAAATATCTCTGCACCAGTCCAATGTGTAAACTTGCTGACAAAACTCTGCCAATACCATGTTTGGTGTTCATTCCTCTGCAAGACTTGGGAATAACCCCTCATGTATTTGGATGGTATCTGACCAGCACCACACACACACACACATACCAGATGTTTTAAAAGTGAACTTTCATGCACTGACTCTGACAGGCTGAGACATTTCATTACCACCTCAGCAGCAGTGAGAACCCATCACAACACAAATCCTCCGCCTTTATATATACTACAGAGCACGCTGCAGGCATTGCTCTACAACAATATTAGATTTAACTCCGATGGAAGGAGCCGGACCAGTTTGAGCGAACACACACCAAAAAAAAGCAGCCATCTCTTCGCAATGTCACACTGAGAGACCGAGGAGTAACAACCTGCTTCTATTTATTTTGATGGGCAGAAACATGAGATTTAGGTTTGGACTCACCCCTTGTCGTACGAGAAGTCTTCTCTCAGGGAGTTGGCGGTCTCCTCGCTCACAAACACTGAGGGGATATCTATCTGCTTCATGACATCCACTACAAAGGGAGACAATGTGCTGTATTAGTAAAGCATGGGAGCGTATAACAAAGCTCGACATGAACATAATGTTTCAACCTGGCATTAAAAATCGGAGAAAGGCAAAAAAGAGACTTGTTTCTAACAGAGAAAGTTACTTAAATGTCAGAATTTGACAAAAAAACAAACAAACTCACTTTCTTGTTTCTGAAGGTTTTAACCACAAACAGTCTTCAACTGAGAGTTTGCTTAGTTCAACCTTTTTTCTTTTCTTTTTAAAAAAAACAAACTTTTTACAATGTTTAAGGGCAGAATGAGCAGGATTTTTACTGTCTTGTAAACACAACATTCAAGTTTGGCCCAACCTCCCTGAATAGCCTACAGGCTGACTTTAGCTAGCTAACTGAGCTAACCACCTGCACTTACCTGTCCAACAGAAAACAGGCTAACTCTTCACACTCTTCAGCCCTTTCCTCTTTTATTTCTGCTTTGTCCACTTGCCGTCTCTATACCCATCACTATATTTGCATTTGTTGGGTGCTGAGCCCGCCATATTCTTAACTTCCTCTTGGAAAACGGTTTTAAATCTTGCACCTGGATTTGAATTACTCTCCTTGTGTCAGGTGTCAGTTAACACATACTAGTCATACGAGTCTTTTTATACATTTTATACCCCTTTTATTGCAATATATGTCGTACTGCGCTACTTAAAAAAAAATATTACTTAATACTTGTGTTTTTAGCGTATTATCTAATGTGTTATTTATCCTCTTTATGTAGTACCGTGTAGTACTGTGGTCCCTATGCAACGCAATTTTGTTCCCCTGTATGGGCGAGTCATGGATATGCAGAAATGACAATACAAACAGTCTTAGTTATAGAGTCCAGCATTGACTGGGAGCTGCACATCCAGTGTCTAGAGGAAACGTCTCACACTCATCAGTTGTGATTCAGAAGGATTACTTTTGGATGAGTCTATACGGAAAGTAACGTTCATCATAATGCTGAAGTTGGATCAGTGTGGTGGGAGCGGAGTCTGTGCTTGTTTGACTAGCTGACAAACGCTTTGGTTGAAGCAAACGGACACTTTTAGTGACCAAAAGTGATGAAAGAAAGCGGCCTGACAGCTGGCATTACCCGCTGTATAAAACATCAGCTTGTGACATCCACTCCTCCTTAAAATACTAACCAGTAAAGAAGCCTTCTGGATAATTTATGACTGTGCAGCACCCCCGCGAGTGAGAATATAAGGTTCCTCACTGAAAGAAAACCACCATCATGTCACAAATGTGGGCTAGATGGAGGACAACATGGAGGGCTGCGGTGCTGCAGGGCATCACATCCTTCCTTGAGTACATCTTGAGACTTAAAATGAACTTGTTATTATGAGGCTGGCCAGCTTTTCCTCAGGCTCAGGGATTACGAGAAAAACAAAATCACATCCTCTGTCAACACGGACGTGTAACAAGGCAGCTGTGTAAGATGCTAAATGCTTACAGAGAAATCAAAGGAGGAGGAGGAGGAGGAGGCGACTTACGATCATTGGATCCCATGCTGATTAAGTCATCAGAGTCCACATTGTGAACAATGGCTGCCTTGTACCCGGCTTTCTGGGCATTGAGGACCTGTGAGGAGACAAAACATTTAACGCTAAGTGTTGAATGGGTCCCTTCGGTGCAAACACCTGGTGATTATTAGAAAGCTAACCTCAGCTGCTGCGGGAAGATTGAAAACGTTAAGTGAAGTGTGATTATGTGAGATAACAGAGTTATTGTGTCAGATAATGTAACCAAATCTGATTTCCACTGTCTGACACCGCAGCATCAAACCACATTTAAAAAATTAAACAGAAACCAGTCGTGGTTTGAAAGGAGAGCTTTCTCTGACTCCTCGTACAATCGACTCACTAACATTGGCCTTACACACGCACCACTTCCAGTTAAAGGACGCTTTCTGCTGCCGATATGAACTAATTCATGATCCGGCCTTGCAGACTGAATTATCAAAAGGGTGATAAATACTTTTCTGCAGTAGCAGTCTGAGAGGACAGATAAAAGAGCCCTGTGGCCTCTCAGGAGCATCATGTTTACGTCCCGCTTCCCAGAAAGTGTTTGCAAGAGACAAGATGTTTGCATTTTACGCCCGGACAGCTCGCTCCTCCACCATAAACACTGGCTGAGCTGTAACCCAAGATCCAAAACAGGAAGCGTCCGATGGCCGCACAGGAAACAGCGCACAAAGAAATCTGCACGGCCAAAGTTAGGAGGCAGAGCGGACTAAAGGTTGGAAGAGTATATATGTATTTAAATCATTTTTATTGAAGCCACGGCACAAACTTTCTTCTTTCCTGTGACAAATACTAACTGAGATCATTTTTTGGCGTGAGTCATGTGCATGTCTACAGTGTGTGTGCTGCTTGTGTGTGTTAGATGTGTTTAAACTGTTGCATAAACATGCCATCATGTCCGCACACTCATTAATCATAGACGTGTCCCCCTACCTCTTCAGAAAAAAGTTCAGCCTGCTCACTGCAGCATAAAAACAGATGCCACTGCCTCCAACCTGTTCACTGTGTGTGTGTGTGTGTGTGTGTGTGTGTGTGCAGCTGTTATCCTCTAAAAGGCAATTTATTTTTCCTTCTGTATCTGTCAACACCTATATATTTTAAACCCCCAGCATCCAGTGGACGGGGGACGTGCTAAAGTCTGCGTCGAGGCTCAATTATTGTTGACAAAAAACTGTGAGAGATTTTTTTTTTTTTTCTCGGCTCAGAAACATAGATTGAATGTTGCATAACATAATAGCCTGCAAATCATTTGGCAGAAATGTTGCATTGAAAATGCGATTATAATTACATTAATAAATAACATAAATAAACAAACAACCATATTCAGTGTAAGTGTGGCTGTTTTAATCACTCTAACACTTTGATTTTATGCATTCGAGGCAAAATAAGAAACACAAATCCACTATCAGACCAATTTGGAAGACAGGTGCCCAAAAAAGGAAGCAATCAGTCAGCTTCAGTTCCTGTTTGCTGGATTGGATTTGAATCCACAGCAGGTTGTGTTTCAGAAGAACATTACGCTGAAGACACTTAAAAAGGATTTAAAGAGATCTCTCCAGCAGTAGAGGGCCATGTGTGCCGCATCGAGGATGCACGGGAAACTGATGTAATGACAATCTTCCATCTGCGCGGCTGTTTTTGTGGTTCCGACACCGTATAGAGGCCACAGTATCCTGTACAGCCATTGTTGTGGCTGATTGCTCACAACAGATGTGGCCGGCGGAAATAGGATGTGACAATATAATCCTGGACTGAATCATTATGTGTTCTGACACGGACAGAGTGAGATTTCCTCTGAAATCGAGGCGGAAACGAAAACAAAATGTTTGCATCAGATCACATAAATGTCACTCAAACTCGTTAAAAACAATGGGAACGAAGGCAGAGCTGCTGCAGTACCAGACGAGACTTCTATCAAGGCGAGAGGAAACCATATTAACCTCCACAAGGAGGTCATGATTTCAGCTCGGTTTGTTTGTTTGTCTGCAAGATTATGGAAAAACGACTGCAGAATAAGATTCCACTGTTTCCACCGCCTATGGTCTGTCTTACTCCCTATCACTCAAACAACAGCATGTTCGCCCCTTTGACCAGGGGGTTTATTCGTCAAGATCTCTACACAGAATCTGCAAACTTTCTTTTGTCTGTTTTGAACCAGCGAGCTGCTGTACACCAGCTCCAGTAACCCCGGCATTGAGGTTAACGAACTGCTTCGATGGTGAGCTGAAGGTCTGTCCGGTGAAGGACTCTCAGCGGCGAGGAGTGCACCAGCTCGATAATTCTTGTCTCATTTGTGGTCTGATAAACCGAGAGAGAGGACGTGGGGCAAGGAGGACACACTTAAATACATTTTTTAAACAGGAAAACCATATATGACCGTCAATGTTGCTATAGTACCGGGTGGCACTGTCCTTCTGCCTCAAAATCCCAAAATATTTTTTTTTATTAAATGTCATTAGAATATATCAAGTAGTTAAAATGAGCCCTACCTTTATAAAATTAAAATGCTGCTCACATAATGCATCAATACAAATAATCTAGTAATATATTTGGAATATAAATAATCTGTTTCTTTGACTTTTGATACTTTAAGTACGTTTTGATGCTGATACTTTTATACAGAAGTAAGTTTTAAATGCAGGACTTTTACTGGTGTTGGAGTAATTTTACAGTGTCGTACTGGTACTTTAAGGGATCTGAATACTTTTCCCACCACTGGTTTATATTATTTCGCATTTTAAATATTCAAGACGAAGAGCTTCCCATCTTCAACTGTAAATAATTAACTCTAATGTTACAATGGAAACCATCTGCTGGAGTGAAACATTAATAAAAAACGTACTGCAAATATTTAGTCTCGATTGAGAGTGTTGGATGTGAAATCAGCGCTTCTTAAAAATAAAAATAAGATTGACGGTAAAAAAAACCCTCTTCCACCTGAAGCCACTGGGGAAACGCTGCTGTTAATTATTACTCAGGGCGTGTGTGGAAAATTAACTCCCGACCCAAAAACCAGTGAGAGTGGCACAGTGGAGGCTGCACCAAGTAAAGACAATCAGATGAGTCCGGGTCACACTTAGAGTCATCTGCTCTGTTAAACAAAAAGAAAAGGTCACTCACACCAACCTGAGCACCCAGTGGATGTGAGTGTGTGTTCGCCCTGCAGCTCAGCCAGGCCTCTATAACAGCATTGTACTCTGTTGTGATGCAAGGAAATCCATTTAGACCTGTGAGGGTCGAGCAGTGTGTGTGTGTGTGTGTGTTGTGGCCTGCATGCATGCTCACACAGAGCAGCTCTGTCTTTTGTCTGTTCCTTGTCATTGTAATTTTATGCACAGGCATACGTGAAGCAGCGTGTATGGCAGCCGCAGCATTGTGATCCCATGTGTTTTCTTGTGAGGGTGTATTGTGTCGAGGTATCAATGGTTACTGTGTGCGTCTTGAGGCTGGCTGTCTGGATAAGTGACACACACACACAAAATAATAATAATAGGTCTGGATGTGTGAGTGTTTTTTAAGGAAGGAGAGGTGGAGGGAAGTTTCTGTCTCTGATTGTGAGATGAGGCTGATGTGCATTTATAGACGAAATCCAAGAAAAGAGAAAGATTTAGAGAAAAGGGGCGTGCAACATAAACCTTACTGTGGCCTTCACAGCAATATATGAAATATGGATAAAATATAAAAATCCTGCAGCTCTATGGAAACAGCACAAACATGGATAGAAGTATGAACAACTCAAATATTTCTTTGGTGCAGAATACGACTGCTGAAGTTGAAATTATTTTCAAAAAATTGTGCCCACAAGTGTTATGAATACTGGAAAAAAGTGTGTCCCGACCTATGATACATATTTGCATTTTTACAACCTCTAGTTACAGGCTCTCTTGTCCTCTCCTCTCAGCTCTGTGTAAACAGCCTGCAGATCTATCTGATTTTCAGTGAATATGTGTCAGATGACGGCTATCATGGCTTCCTATAATAAGGTGATTTGACAGAAAAATCACCATTTTAAGCGTTGTCTTGGTAACTGTCGAACGGAAACCGGCGTAACCTACGTTTAGTTCAAGGACCGTCAGAAAGTTTCGCCGATATTGCCAGTTTCTTTCTACAATAAACGGTAGATTTTGGCAATCTTTGAAAGAAAACGCTTCAGAGGGTTATTATCATGTCCAATGAATGATTGACAAACTTATTTTAGTCTGCTTGCTTCCTTCTTCTTGCTTTTTCCTCTTATATCCTGACCTGGTTGTGACTTTTACAACTTGTAATTCTGCAATATGCTCTGATTAATTCCCACACAGCAAACATACCGTGTGAATCAAACATTGTCCCCTGAGCTAAATCAAGCAGATCCTGACACCTTTGACACCAAAAGTTATTATTAGATGGCTGTGTATCGGCCTGTGAGGCCTTTGTTGTGCCAGACATGAAATACAATCCAGAAAGTCCAGTTTGAGTAACAAATGAGCGCGTTCAAAGCATTATCAGACTGAACACACTGCGCAATGGATTCTACAACTCTATAAAGTTATCAAGGCGGCAGCTATTTCATCTTTCATCGACGATATAAGCAGTAAAAACATCGTAAACTACCAGGAATGTGCGCTGGCTTGTGTGCGATTGGCCAATGCTTGCCAGATGATGATGTGCTGCAGCAAAAGTTAAACTTTTTGCCGGAGCCCACAGCACTGGCATCCCACCGCGCTGCCGGACTGGTTCCATTTAGGTGAATGAGAAGGCTGTTTTTTTTTCACGCAGGGACCAAATTGGTCTGAACGCCGCCTGCAGTTAACAGGCCTGATTAGTCAATCAGTAAACTGTCCAGTAACCAGCCATGGTATGGAGGTGATGCTTTACTGGTAAAATGAATGTCCTGTAGGTGTTGACAGAAGATAAAAATGTCTGCCACCCTGCTGCTTGTAACTCAACAGTTTAGTGTCTTTTCAGAGGGATTTTACAGAAAGTATAAAGAGGCTTTTTGGCTGCAGGCTGTCTAGATGCCAGTGTGTGGTGCGGTCTGTCTGCCTGGGATCTGCAGAGGAATTCAACCTCTGCTGCTGGCTCACCCTTGTGTTTGCATGGGCAAAGATAAGGACATTCAACGCATTCCTGAGACTGAGGAGAGGGAGAAAAAAAAAGAACGAGAGGGAGAGGCAGAAAAAAAGAGAAGGAGAGAGGGAACATGAGACGTGAAACCTCTGGAAATAATAGAAAAATCGATAGAAAGCAAGCGTGTGGTTATAAACACACAAACTTACAAGAAGAGCACATCACAACGTGCTGCTCTTCCACCATCTGCAGACAATCGTGCTGAGCTGTAGCACCATCCTCCGTGTCCGTTTAACAGCCTTCATTAAACCACTTAATTGCCGTTATCCCTGTGGGACCACAATTAAAAAATCCTGCTGGTCTCCTTCAGCATCATACTCCTCTGCAAACACTCAGCTCCTCTACCATGATGTTTGGGGAAAATAACAAATAAAATGTCAATATTTAAATGTAGATTTCCACATTTTGGTTGAACCTCTTTATTTAAGAGTGAAATTACACCTCTCAGTGCATTTCTACACATGGCAGCAGCCCTGCACAGCCGCAGTGAAGCGACACTGAAAAAACAAGTAGCAAAGTGCCGTTCTCAAGGGCATCTGGACATATTTTTGTGTCACGTTACGGCATTACTTGGCACTAGAAACTTCCAGCTCTGTTCTCTCTTTTCCTGCCTTCCAAAGTCCACATTACTTCTCCTTTTTTGTACCACCAGGACTTGGATTCAAAACAAAGTAGAGGCCGAAATCACCATCTGATGCTTGTTTTCTCATCTTGGCACCCTGTGGCGTGCTGACCAAATTTTGACTTGGCCCGCAGCTCTGACACTGCAGTTTCTATTCATTGACCAATTATGGATTTTTAAAAGGCAGATTGGACTCCACTTAATTGGCTGTTGTTTTTGGAGCCCTGCGAGTGAACCTGACAAGCTCCAGAAGCTTTCTGACAGGCGGTTAAAAACACAGTGTGACATTAAAGACAGAAATTTGCATTAGATTAACAGTGATTGTGAGAGATTTTCTTCTGGATAACAACTGGATACTTGACCTTATATACACATTACACTGCTGGTACTGGTGCTATTGTGTTTAAATAAATGTCTTAGAAATCAGCTCCTACTAAATAATTTTTATTACAAATATTAACCATAAATCAAAAATGTAAATTTGAAATCTGTAAATTAATATGAGATGTTATTGCTTTTGTTTTTTTTAAAGCATTATCCAATTGCTGAATGGTCTTGAATGTTTGTTTTTTTAAAGTAAAGCTTGAATTGTATGTAAAAGTTTTTGTTTCAAGAAATCGTTAAAAAAAAGGTAAAAGGTACCACCTATCGTCATATTAAAGTAAAAAAAAACGTTTAGGTATTTTACTTATATGTATAAATATAGATACTGTTATTCAGATATTTACTGTAGATTATCCTTATTTTTAAAGGAATTATTTGTAAAATAACAATTTTTTTATTATAACTGTTGCTGCGACTGTTCAATTTTTTTTTTTATAGTGTGTAGAGTATCACAACAAATAACAATATATGGAGTCCTCACCTGTGTAAATATAAGTATACATGTATGGTTTCTTTCCGATACTCAGCCCTACATCACATTATGTTACAGGAGAAGGGTAGAAATAAACAGTGTGGATGGGAAACACGATATTCATCCAGTTTAAACAGTGACAGTGCACGCTGCAGGAGCTGCTGCTGCTACAATCCTCCACACAAACCTGCTGAACTCTGATTCTGCATTAAGTACACTGAAGAGTTTACGTGCCCTTCAGCAAGAAGGCTGCAGCTGTTTGTAGGCACTGCGCTGTGTTTGTGTATCGAGCAGCTTTCTGTGAAAGCGTGGGACTGAATGAATGTGAAGGAAGGTGTTGCTGTGGAAAAAAACTACTTGTTTACAATTGTAACATGGGGAAAAAAAAGCATTTCAAAGTAGTTTTCCGCTACAGGTCATTGAGCTATTGATATTTGTGTGCGTGTGTTTGTGTAAGTGCACGTATGTATGCATTGGTCACAGCTGACTGGAGGTGTGTAAATGCACCTGGAGCTGCCGGACTCACCGGTGCTGGATATTTGGAACCCAAAGCGGGCAGGACACGCTCCATAGAGCTGCTTCTCATGAGTATATTCTGTGAAAAGCTTATCGTGCTACATACAGATGAAGAAAAACAACAATTTCTTGACATCACCTACTGGAAAATATGTTAAAGATGATGTTAAATATGCCTGCATACACACCTTAAATCTGCCTTTCCCCTCCTATACTGGTGTCTGTGAGACTGGTGGTGTGGACTGCTGATAGCATCGCTAATTATTGCTGCATCACCACTGTGTGTGTGTGTGTGTGTCAATAACCACTGCATCTTGACTCCTCTGTGTGTGTATCTGCTGCCAACACTGCACAGTCTCCTCATGCAGTGCTGCAGCTAAAACACATCGACTCGTCTCCTCCTCCTCTTACACCGCTGACATCCTTTCATCCACAAATCCCTCGCTCTTTCCTCTCCTTTTTTTCTCCCCAACCCATTGTCCTCCCTCGTCCTCCGTTTGTTATTTTAAGTCAATTTTTCTTCCACGCTCCTGCCCTGTGGAGCTAAGGCAGTAAAAAACGACCTGTGTGGAGCCTGTTGCAGTCACTGGTCCACATTTGCATGGAGCAGACTTGACCTCAGCTCTGTGTAAATGAGTCTGAGCAGCACAGCACACCTTCGTCACACAACATTATAGTTTATGTTTTAAATGGAGCTTTACAAGATTTTATCAGTGGATACTGAATCATTACAGACATTTCAGTATCTGTTGGTATTTGTATATGCTCACTATCAGAAACTGACTATATCCACTGTCATATTGGTAATCAATTAAAATTTGGCTCTAGTTTTAAGTATATTAAAAGTGTTTAAGGACATTGTGTTTGTCTAACCACCAACCCATTCAAAATCCTCATTGAGTTTAGATGAGAGACCCCAGGGCGCTAAAATGCTAACTTACTTCCTGGTTTAATAACTTACTCCTATGGCGCCTTAAAAAAATAACTAGTTTCTTTGACTTTACATTGGCTCTTAGGACATTATTATCATTATACTGGGGCTCTTTTTTGGCTGCAGCTGGTTGTTGAAGCTCAGTTTTCTCTCCATTAGAGCCTGGTCAACTCAACCATGAGTCCAATGTTTACCTCTACGCTAATTTGTCCTCTTTTTCTCCTTCCTCTCCACACATATTCTTCTATTTACTCCTCATGTTTTTCCTCCTCCTCCTCCTCCTTTGTCTCATTAAGACCTGAGCAAAACAAGGTTAATTAATTTTATTAATACTATTTGAAACACATCTTTAGGGTCCTCAGGGGAAAGAATACAATACATGAGGAGCGCTTGATTTGCATATAAAAAAGAGAAAGTGGAGATCTGTGTTCAAATGTTCTGAACTGTATCAGATGCGGCTGAGTCTCGCTCTGCTCCTCTGCTGTTTGGACAGCAGCTCCCAATCAGGTCCTCATTTCCTCCTCTCTGCTCCTCCTTTAACCTTCTCTCTCTCTCTTCTGCCTCCCATTTTTTCTACCCTAACAATATTCACCCATTTCTCTTCCTCCCCTTCTCTCCTCCCCCCTCCTCGTGCCACTCTTCCTCTTTTATTTCTCCTCCCCCTTCAGCTATCCTCCCACCCCATACTCCCCTTCTTTCTCTTCCTATTCCCTAACTACCTCTTCTCTAAATTTAACCTCCTCCTTCTCCTCTCTCTGCCCTCATTACCCTTGTTCTATCGCCCCGACTGCCAACTTCTCCACAATACTACCCAGCCCCTTCTCTGATATTTCCACCCTCCCGCCTTTACTCTCTCTCCCTCCTCCTCGTCCTCCATCACCCCTCCCTCCCTCCCCTCTCTCTCCTTACTGTTTCAGAGGAATGCTGCGCAGAGCAAAGCCGGGTTTTAGTTTCAAGGTCCACCAGACGGTTGATTAGATAAAGAGTTCAATAAAACTGCAGGGAGAGGCCATGGATACTGATAACACTGCACAGCTGCAATTCATGCAGCTCACTTCCCCATATGAGAGAGATTATGTTTGCACTAAGGGTGTAATAAAGATATCGACAGCATATTGATTAAGTTTCCAAGCCTCAGTTTATTGTTATTCTTTAACATTATATAATGTGTATTAACATGACCGTTAATGCTGTTAACCCCCTGAAGCCCAAGCCAATTCAGGATGTTTTTTCTCTTTTTATATTTATATATCAATTGAATAAAATGCAATTTACATTTACAACACTTTTCCAGGTTCGCACAGGTGTCATGAATGTAGGAAAAAAACTATTTGCATTTTAACAACCTCTACTTGCAACCTTTCCTGACCGCTCCTCTCTAGTCTGTGTAAACAGCCTGCCGTTCTGTCTGATTTTCAGTGAATATTTGTTAGGTGACTGTTTGTCTCAGACAGATCAATCATGGACTCACAGTTGCACTGAGGAGCGCAGAATTTAATGTTTTTAACAGTATCTAGTTATTCCAAGCGGTTTATTTTTGGCGACGTTTTTAATGAGAAATATCTCAATTTCTTCCAACGGAAACTTTTTCTTTCTAAAATGGGTGATCTTTAAAATAAAACATACATTTCAGAGGGTTCAGAGTAGCATAAAGCCTTACTAACTTATTTCAAACTTTAAACATGGCACCAATATTCATAGGGTCTGCAGCTAAATGTCTGAACAGTCTTGTGATTTTGAAATAAAATTCCCCAAGGTAAGGAAACTTTGTAACTGGATACACATTTTTAACGTGGTTCAGAGAATTTCACAAACCATTTGATGAGTAATTAAAAGTACTTGTGCCCACTGTGTGTGTTTGCCCTGTAGGCTGACGGCAGCAGGCTGAGCTGTTTGCTGCCACAACACATTACAACAGACACAACAGCAGCTCAGAAAAACAGCACAGCCACATGAGATATCCTCCTGCCTTCTCCCTCACACACACACACACACACACTCGAGCTAGTCATACATCCAGTCAGCCATAGTCATACCCTGTCATAAGACTGAGTGAGCGTGTGCAGGAAGCTAGATCATTGTTTGAATAAAGACAGAGGCCTGTGTGTGTGTGTTTGTGTGTGTGGCTCGGGGGCTGTGAGGTCACTGCAGCACAAACGGGCCGCACAATAAAATGCACTTACTGTAAGGCAGAGGTAGGAAGCAAGGATAGATGGGAAATTACCAGCCACCAGAACAAACGCTGACCAACTTGGACTGTAGCTGGTAAAACTAGCTGTTACACTCTGACGCTGACTGGACGGATTCAATACTGTTAGAGAGGAAATGAGGCCCTCGTGGACCTTTTCAGACATGTTTGATTTGTTGATAATACATTACAGGAGAAGGAACCAGGCATGGCCACACCTAAAGATAAGCCGAGGGACTTTAACCTCCCTCTTTTTGACACTTTGTTTTCTTTCCCTGGATCAAACTAGCAACATTTTAGTTCAGTTCAGGACAGATCGGCTTTCAATCGATGTAGCCGTCGCGGACACAGATCACATCACCACATGCAGCAGATTTAGCTTTCTGCAGCCCATTTCCACTTAAAGTTGCTGCTCAAATGGATATAAAGCTGTAACAAAAGGTGTGATAACAAAAAATTATGTTTAAATATATGTCAGCAAGTCTGCTTAACAAAGCTTTACTGTCCAGACTTTGAAACATTGTTTGCAGCTCGCCTGCTGCTGGATTTTGATCCATTAACTATTCAGCTTTTTCTCTCCCTCCTCCTGTTGGAAATTATTAGAAACATGCAAGTAGCCGTTAATGAGAAATCTGTTCTTTTAAGCATGAATAAAGGTTAAATTAGGGCTGCAATTATTGATTATTTACTGATTATTTTCCTAATTAACTGATTAGTTGATAAAATGTCGGAAAATAACCTTTACTTAGTATTTTAAAGAGCTGAGCCCAAGACATGCACTGCTGCATTTTCTTATTATGCTGGTCTGGCCAAAGCGGTCAAACTGGACTCTGTATCATAACTGTACAGTGTTACAGTGAACACTTCTGGTAAATGTTTTCTTGAGTGAGGTAGTTGTTGAGTATGATGCCTGATCTCTGCCCTGTCACATCAAGTTCACAGTTTCCTGAAAGGACAAAAAGCATTTATACCAAACTAGACGTTTAGTCTGAACTGTCTCTGCCAGGTTTGGACTGTCTGGTAGCAAGACCTGCTGTCGGGCTCCGACGGGGGATTTTCCACCGGACTCACGTCTCTATGAGCTGAAAACAGAACAGGGGATGACCGGTTCTGATACTGATCCATGTTCCTTTTCAGCAGCTACAATTGATACTTGATAGTGGAAATTATGAGTTAAACCTATGGTGAGTTTCAGCTCATTGTTTAACTGTCTGGTTCACAAACTCTCTGTGCAGGTTCACTCTCATTAGAGCCAGCAGGCAGCTGTTTTCAGAGAAAAAGCTCTAAAAAGCCACTGTACACTGCCTGCTCTGCACCAAACAGCAGACAGATGCACTGAAATGGGGAACTTAACATTTCTGTAGTGCTACTAAAACTTTAAGTTTGATATGAAGGACTTTACTGACACTTGGTTTCATGACCCGTCTCCATTTCTGCAACTGTTGCACAACGTTCTAGCACAGAAGGCGGCAGAGAGACTTAATGAGCGGGACAGAAAATAAGAGAAACAGGGGAACAACGTGGTTCCACAGAGCTCGACATATCTCAGTACATGTTACATAACTGGAACATTATGTCTCAATGTATGTGGACCTGCTCCGTGTTATTGGAGGGCTGCAGTGGGACGGACAGACAGTCTGCAAAGATTCTGGCTAAGATGTGAGGGAGGCACGGGGGAGTGTTTGTTGGAGGGCGAGGGGAGGAAAAGGGTATTGAGTTTCCTGTTCACCCCCCACCCCCAACCCCCCCTCATGGAAAGGTCAGAAAGGTCACCAGTAAGCCGTCCAACCACCTCAAAGAATCCCAGTATACAGGAAGTGCAAACCCTGTCTCTCTTGAGATTCATTTCATAAAAGGAACAGCCATGGAGGAATGCTTTCCTCTCTCTCTCCCTCTCTCTCTCTCTCTCTCTCTCACACACACACACACACACACAAAGACTGAGTGTGCCTATTAACACTCCTGATCCCCTTCACCCCTCACAATCTCCAACACTCTCTCTCGACATTCGACCTCATCTCTGTCATGTCTTATCGCACCACGCACACACACACACACACTGCAGCTCTCACACACACACACGTACTCCACAGCACGGGTGGAGGAGCCAACACTTGGAGGAGGGTTAAGCCGGTGAGTGCCCGCTTTATTGTCCATTACGGCCACGGATCCATTAACAACCCCGAGCTGCTGCTCACTGGATGCTAATGGCTAAATGCTAATAAAGAAAGAGGTGGAAGGCACTGAAACGGAGCAGCGAGCATGCTGGGAGTGACACCCCTGCACCACACACACACACACAGACGAGTGTGTCGTCTCAGTCAAGATGGAATCTATTATTCCTTTGTTTCCCTGCAGCTTCTGGAGGGAACTGAGCCCGGCTGAGAGGGAGGGAGGGAGGGGGAGTGTGTGTGAGAGAGAGAGAGGGATTCAAGGTAGACAGCTGAATGCTAGCGACAAATTGTGTGTGTGTGTGTGTGTGTGACTGAGAGAGAGA
>CAFUXE010000546.1:75235-114320 GCA_903364295.1 Serranus cabrilla | reverse complement strand
AGAGAGAGAAACCTGTATTCATGTGTGTGTGTGTGTGTGTGTGTACAGATATGAGCCAGAATCATTAAGCCAGAGACTGAAATCAGACAGCCCCACAGCCAGACCTCACAGACAGGCTGTGAGTGAGTGTGAACGCACAAATATAAAAGAGACACAGAGGAGAGGAAATCGAGGACAGGGAGTAAAGGAAAAAAGGAGATTAAAAAAAAAAATAAGAGAGGAGAGAAAGCCAGAAAGACAACCTCCCACACACACTTCAGACAGGTTTCCAGTCTGCTGTGTAACCCAGTTATTGTCTATTTCCTTTAATGTTGCTGAAATATCATCATGAGAAGTTTAAATATGAGCAGTGAACACCTGGACACATGAAGGATCCATGTTTCACACATTAAATTAGCTTTGCTGCCGATGTGTCCCGGTGGCCAACTACGGTACTGCAAACACATCCCCATATACCTCCATTACAAATACACACCTGTTAAACTATCTAAATAATTCTTATGACATCAAACATGGTAATTAACATTTTGTAAAACACTTGTTTATTTTAAAGATGTATTTTGTCCTTTTGCATGTATTTTGATAGCTACACTGACAGGAAATGCAGGGGAGGGCCGTCCCAGTGTGGTTACTTGGTATTTTAGGCCACGAAGATTCAACATTTGCAAAACTTTCCCACAGCCGAGAAAAAAAGCTACTTTTCCAGCATGAAATAATCCAGTGAAAGAGGGAGGAACACCTTGTTTAGACTTGTAACATTTAATAACAAAGTGCCCTTACATTCCCACCAAATGCATTTTATAACCAAGTGTAAACAGGCTGTACAATGTGGAAGCAAACAAGAAAATCCATTTTATGATTTTAAAGTCTGCAGTTAAAACTTGTTGCTTCCCAACAACTAACCTTGAAATCTTTCTGACAAGAGCAGATGGTGCGAGGAGCAATTAAAACAAACAGCAGACCCTGTTCACGTGTCACAATGAGGCCAAAGGATGAGGAGCAAACAGAGAGAAGAGGCTGGAGGACACGCAGCAGGAACCCACAGAGAGCTTTAAGGAAATATCAGCTTCAAGTTTTACTTTAATTAGACGGAGCTGCGAAACAACTCGACTGTGATTACAGTAAAGTCTCAATCTAACCAAGTAACCAAGGTCTGTGTCGTGGATTATTTAGCTGTGACCTACATAGCGGATTCTGACGCCTCTGATCCTCAATACAGTCGGAGAGTAACTGTAAATTTATGTGTAAAAACAGTCAGAACCAGAAGTGTTTTGATCATGTCTGCCAGCGCACAAAATCTTCATTTGTGACGCCTCAAAAAGGAACAGAAGATGATTTTTATCAGTTTCACAAAAAGGGCAAAAATCACAATATTTAAAGGTGTTGTAGCATTAAAATCCCCCCTACACATAAATGAACTATTCTTGGTGGTAGGCTATCACAGCTATTGTTTAGTGAAAATCTGCTTTTATGTTATTTATGTGAATTATTCAGACATATTTAAGGTGTATGTTACACTGAAAATTCCACCAGAGTAAACTTCAACAAGCTGCTCCTCTGGGATCTGCAGGAGGTCAAATGTCAAATCTGACACAGTTCAGAGTCGGGAGTGTGTGTCTGTATTGTGTTTATATTGTGTGTCTGTCTGACACACAGCTATGTGGAGTCTGGTTACACTCCAGCAAAGGGAACACCTCACTGCCCTGTCTGTCAACATGTTTCTATGAGTATGTGTGTGTGTGTGTGTGTGTGTGTGTGTGTGTGTGTGTGTGTGATGCATTAAGACCTTCTAAGGCTGAGTGTGAGGGAAAGACTAACAGAGAGAAAGTGCAAAAATAAAAGATTGAAAAAGAAGGAGGGACGGGAAATGCGAGAGTGAATGAAAAGGGGACGACAGTCTGGAGTGAAAAGGTAAAGACTGCAAAGCATGAGAGGAAGAAGCAGAGAGATGCCAAGAGGCTGCATGCTTTCCTCTCTTTCACCCCATTACTCATCCCCTCTCACCCTCCCTTCGTCCCCTCTCTACCTCACTCCTTTCTAATGTCTCTTCTGTGTTTAACTCTGAATCCATGCAAAGTTTTGAGGCTTAAGATGCATTTAGGAACAGATCTACCACATGGTGTTTCCTATATAGGGACATTTTTAGTTTCTTTTAGTGCAAAAGTTAAAAAAACAAAGAACCGTCACCTTCCTGATTTTTTTTTGCCTGAATCCTCTCCACATGATGCTGGCCACCAGTTTTTTGTGTTTTCTGAAAAACCTGAAAACAATGACTTTATTTTAAGAGTGTGTCTCTATATATTTTGGGGGGGGACTGTCCCTTTAATGCACTTAATACAGCGTGCGTTTTCAAACGTTGCATAACCAACTGCATTATCACCTGGCCAAACTCAACAGGCACACAGTGAAGCTGGCAGCGACCGCACGCTGCAAAGACCGAGCCAGTGTAGCAGGAAAACACTCCGCTGTGTCTCTGTGACACATCGCATCCGTGCATTTCACTCTTTCCTATTTCTCCTTCATCTTCTTTTCTGAATATCTCTTCCTCTCAACTTGGCGAGACTCCCAGCGCACATACACACAACTTATGCTGCCTTCGCCACCCTCTGAGCGCTGCACATGTCCTGATGCCTCACTTGACTAATGGAGATCAGCTCTCTCTCTCTCTCCATCTTTCAGCTGCTTCACTGACTTATTACAGAACTTTTCAGCCCCACAAGTCCAGTATCACGCACAAAACTGCAGCAGCAGAAGAGGAAAAGAGGCAGAGGAGTGGGAAAGATGCTCATGCAGGAAATTGTGTTTAGAGAAATGGTCGCTTCCTGTGTTTTTCGTTCCAACTGGACCTGATCTCATATAATTGCAGTGTGATGAAACACACATCGGTGTACAGTACCGCACACACACACACACTGTTATAGTCGACTTGCCTTCGTAATTAACAGCTACTAAAATAAATAATGTCTGCAACTACTTCCAGGTGTTGCTGTGCATGAAAACACAAAAATAGACTTTCACCAAACACAGAAGCCTGTCAGTAAAATACAAGGTTTACTGTACAAACGATGCTGCACAGTGTTTTGGTCTGACAGTTAATGCATCGTTTAGCGATTAAAAAAACTGGTTATGCTTTAATATAAAGTTAAAATAGTTACGTTTAGATTAAAACTATGGTTGGGATGGTTGGGGTTGATTAAGGTGTCAGGAAAGACTCACATCTCTGACAATAACTCCACACACACTGCAGTGTAAACACTTTACCTTGATGTCAAAGTTGCAGTCGAAGCGCTTGATGAGGACGATAAAGGCGCCGGTCAGGTTGTCCCTCGGCGGGGGCTCGATGGGCTCGCACGCATTTTCTGGCCGTGCTCCGATCAGGAAGCCCTGCGGGGATGACATCATCAAACATGACACGGTGAGAGAAAATAGAAAGCAGCACCGAGCCCTGAAATATCAATGATACGCCGAAAATGAACTTCATTATGCTTCTTAAATGAGAGGCGGTCTTCGGCTGACAAAATAAAAGCCCTTTTGTATAAATTAATGAGTGAGTTTGTGTGTAGCTTCTCGTTTCAATAAATGAACGGAGAGCAGTTTGGGGTTACTGAAGGGCACGTTGACAGGAATTCATGTGTGCAGACTCAAAGTGACATTAATGGT
This sequence comes from Serranus cabrilla, assembly GCA_903364295.1. Taxonomy (NCBI): domain Eukaryota; kingdom Metazoa; phylum Chordata; class Actinopteri; order Perciformes; family Serranidae; genus Serranus; species Serranus cabrilla. The sequence continues at coordinate 110,660 of CAFUXE010000546.1, read as the reverse complement.
CTGTTCTCACACCTCTGAGATATCACTGCACATATCTTAACGGCTCATATAGGCAGTGTTCATTATGATTTGTGTTGATATTTGATGGACTGTCGGCAAGCAGAGCTGCAATAATGAGTCAACAAATAACTTTTTGGATAATCGATTGTTATATTTAATGCCTAAAAGGTAGAAAAGGCTGTTTTCAGCCTCACACATATCGAGATTTATTGCTTTTCTCTGTTTTATGTCATTTTAAATATTTTGGGTTTAGACTGACAAAACAAGAGATTTAAAGACAATCACTTTGGAGTTTGAGTACTGTTTCAAAATTTTCTGACATTTAAAGACTGAATAATTAATCAAGAACATAACCTGCAGTTGAAGTGAAGCCAAATAAACAAGGAACAAGCTAAAAATCACAGTTCACCACAACGAACAGCTATATGAGAAGTCATCAGCACTGAGGAACAAGATTTTCACACCTGTGTAGTGTCCCTGTATACTGTTAAAGATGTTACACACAACACAGGAAGCAATGAGAGCTCCCTGACCCAAATTATGAGCAGTGCCATCTTTGCTCTACCCTCCCGCTGCTCCCAGATTAACAGCATCCATCAAGACCCCAGACGAAAAACAACTTGAAGAAAAACAACGAGATGCTGAGAGGCTGCAGCCCCAGATGTAACACTGGCAAATCAAACATAAATTTAACATGGTAATCCATGCAAAATTAATGCCAGTACACTGGGATGAAGACTGACACAGAAACTGATGTGTCGATATGCTGTTTGTGTTAATAAGTCAGTAAAGAGATGTGTTGTTCGAGTCTAACAGCTTTTAAGATAGCTGGTGTTTTCACTTTGTCGGGCTCTCAGTTTGCCCTGAAAAACTCCGGCCCTTGTGTTTCCCATCTCTCTTCTCTCCCTGCAGCTTCCTGTCTCGGTCCCATTTCCAACGACAGCTTTTGAAGTGACTGATGAGACGGCGATAGTGAGAAGAGAGAGGGAGGGAGGGTTGGACAGAGAGGCTGACAGAGTGATAAAGAGAGGAGAACAAAGGCGGAAAAAAAACACAGAAAGATACAAATATGGAGGCAAGAGGAATCAGAGAGCCACCGAAATGCAGACAAAAGAGCAGAGTCGGAAAAAACAAACTAATGGAAGAAGATAAAAATAGAAAGGTGAAGACGAGAAGAAGGGGATGGTGAGAAAAGAGAAGAATCAGCGCAGATACGTGGAGAAGGGATGATGAAAGGGGAATACACAAGAGATGAGGAGGGAGGGGCCTGATATGATATACATTTCTAAACCTGTGCTGCTCTTATGCAAGTGTAACTAACACCAGTGTGTGTGTGTGTGTGTGTGAGAGAGAGAGAGAGAGGGAGGGAGGGAGGGAGGGTGGTAGACAGGAAGTGTGGACTGCTGTGGGACTCTGGGACTCTGCCAGCCACTTCCAGCTCTCTCTCTCTCTCCCCCTTTCTTAAAGCCAACACTTAAAAAAAATAACAGCCCATATATTGAGGAGAGTCAGCACTTTCTTATACACACACACACACACACAAGGCCGGTGTCTGGATGAGTGCATCCTACCGGCTGCCTCACTGACACAACTCCGGAACAGCAGCTGAGCCACATATGGAAAATGATCGGAGTGACACATCACATTTGCTAACAGAACGGGAAAATCTGCTGACTGACTGACTGACTGCGCCGTCCGGGTGCAGCTCAACATTAATAAGACCGGACACATGTAAGGTCAAATTCAGGGATCAGGGAAATCTGTGAAATCACCCCATCGGGGAGGGGAAACGTGCGAGGAATCACCCATCTCTTTCACCGCCGTCACCTCTGGGTGCCTCCTCCAGTGCAGCCCTGCTTTGCTGCTGGATGACATCACTGTGCCACTGCCTCACGTTCCTGCTCCTGACGCTGAAAGAAGAAGCAAGAGCGCCCTCTGTTGGGTAGAAAAAACATCTAAAAAAATAAAAAAAAAGAACCCCCAAGAACTGCAGAGAGGAGAAAAACAGGAAATAACTGGGGAAGGAGGGGAAATCCTGAAAACGTAGACTGAAAGGAGATGAGGATATAATGCTGCCTGTGCACTGAACTTCACAAAAATCACATGAAGCTTTTTTTAAGCAACACGGGTTACATTTGAATCATCCTGTAGTAACCCATTCACTGTGACAGGTTCTGATGTCTGCATATGCCAAAAGAATTGTGAATTGTGAGTTTGTTGGGAAACCAACATCACTGGGAAACATTCTTCTGCATTCATTGTAGTCGGGAATTAAAGCATCAGTGGAAAAAAGGAAATGACTATGAGCCAATACCAAGAGAAGGCAGAATAAACTAAATGCAACACTTTTGTTTTTGCTCTCATGAACTTAAAGCCCGGAGTTAATCTCTTAATCTCTATAAATAAATACCTTCATATGGATGCAGAAACTTTAGGCATCAGAAGTGTTCGGGTTTCTGTTTGTATTCTAAGTAATATTGACCAATCATGTTTGATCCAACTTTGATGGATTGGTCTTACAGTCCATGTGGAGAACAAAAGACACGGAATGTATTTGGCACAATGCAATTTCAGAATCTGTCAGCTTCCTTCTGATGATGTTTAAGCTTTTCATTAGCTTTTTTAAACTGTATCTGCATTCATGCACAGAAAAACAATTCAGCCCGAGAAATGGACTCTTGAAATATCCTTTAACTTCTTCATGTTCTACTAATACAGCATATGAACGCTAAAAAGCTGTGAGGGATTTTCTGTTATTGCAGAATTCAAGGGGGACGGAGACGGGGGTGGGGGGGGATTTCTCTCGTGGACTATTCCAAATTACTGCACGGTGATCGCACTTAATCCCCTCAATAGCAATCTCACTATAGGGCTTGTTTGCAGATTTGCAAACTGGGTTCAGGTAGGGAAAAACAGAGGACTTAAGGACTCGCTCTAGCCTGACTGGGACTTCCTGTAAGGAGATTAAATCTTCATTCATCGATGTTTAGATTCACCTGCATTCACCCCGCCAACTCATGCATGACCACAACAGGAAGCAGGTGAAGCTACAGATCTTGCTTTCAGATAGCACTTTGCAGCCATCATTAAATATCTATAATCACATGATTTACCACACTGATCATCAGGGTGTTGAGGCATTGACCCATGACCTTCTGACCGAAACCATTACTGGACTGAGCTGGGACAGGAACGCCAGTGAAATGGTGCTGCTGCAGCCTAAATATGAAAAAAAGCTGGTTTGTTTCTGGGTCACATTCTAGACTGGCTGAGAAAATGTGGGCGGGGAAAGTGAACAAGATCAAACCTCCCTCAACAGAACAACACAATGACTTGTTTAATCGCTGTAAACGTACAGTGAGTCACGTACAGGACAGTGACAGGAACTATCTGCTGGAAAACATCCATGATTAGCTCATTAACATACATTTACCAGAACCAGACGCAAGACAAATGAGTCATGCAGGTGCATTAAGAAACCCCATCAGTGCATCATCTCCATAACCAACCGCTGATGAAACAGAGAAAAAGCCCTCAATGCTTTCAGAGTCAAGCAGATGTGAGCATGTTTCAGCAGACTACCGTCTTGATTTTCATAAAACCAAAGAATGAACAGTTTGTTATTACAACTTTGGCCTGGAGCAAAACAAAGGCGAGTTCAGGGAAAGTCAGGGGTTGTATCCAGAATTTCCTGCTTTAATTTCAATATATTTGAGCATGGAAGTGAGAACAGAACATCATCAGAATCATAAGCTTTAATTTTCTTTTATTAAGCCTTCGTTCTCACACTTAGGTCATGTGTTGACACCTGAGCTAGTGATAAGAAGAGCTCAAAAGTCAACCTCGGGCAATCTAGAGTCCTCAGTACACCTCATGCCTACCTCACACTACATGACTTCAGCCTTAAGTGTCGACTTGCAGACACTTTTTAGAGCTGCCAGACTAATGCATAGGCCAATAACATCATCAAGCATGACTACAAGGAAAGTTTGGACCCAAGCAATGGGTGGCTCAGATGGTGGAGTCAGTTGTTTGATCCCTGACATGTTGAATTATCCTCGGGCAAGATACTGAACCCCAAGTTGCTCTCAAAGCTGCAGTGAATGAAGGATTACTGATGGTTGCAGGTAGGACCATGTAGGGTAGTCTTGACCATCAGTGCATGGATGTTTGTATGAGTGCGTGAATGATCAGCCATGCATGTTAAAGCACTTTGAGTGCAGTCCATCTTACTCAAGATTTGTCAGGAGTACCAACATCTGCATTGTGCAAACTATCACGTCATTTCCTGTTTCATTTCTTGCATTTTTTTCAGGACATAACATAGTTTAGAGACCAGATATTACAGCATACTCATAAAAACGTAGTAATGAACAGAACTAGAATACAGAGCAAGTGCGACACTCCTTAACAAAAAGTTAACACACTATGTGTAGTGTGAACTAGCCATGTCTTTGAGTTACGGTAGGAAACTATTGCAACCTGAGGTTACACATGCAAGCACGGGTGAAACGAGCCAAACTGCTCAACATATAATTATCCACTTAAAGTTTGCAGCCTCCTCATGCAGTGTTTCCATATTGTGCTCAGTCTGTGATACTCGAGGCAAGATGTGACATGGGAGGAGTATTTCCTGCCGCCTCTTTACACGCCTACAACCTAAATCAAATGGATCGAGATTTCAATCAGAGAAAGGCTGCAGAGAGGTTTCTGCAAAATTTGTTATTTCCCAACTGATAGGAGGAAGTCCATCCTGCTGCCTGTAAACTAACAAAATAAGTCGAAGCAGTGTTTAAAGTAGTGATACTGGTGCAGAAGTCTGTATATTTTGTGATTTCTGGACAAGCGCCTGCATAAAAAACTGTTTTTACGATCCACAAAAAGGAATACTTATATATTTTGCTCATTTTTTAAGATTTAACAGGGTACGTCTGTGCTTCTGACTCAACCAGTGCTGCTGCACTCTCCAAACCACAGAGACTTTAAAAAAGAAACCTAAGCATTTTCTTCTCAGAGCAGAGATCAGCCTATAATTGTAGAAGTGAAAGTGGGCACATAAATGGGAAAAAAACAACCAGCCTGAAAGCTGCGAAAAGGGAACACGGATATTTTAAGATAGTTATCGATTCAGGGTCACATCTATATAAAACTTCAGAGTGCTGAACCTACACAGTTTGTAGCCAGATCCTTATAGCCACGACTCCTTATAGTCTTTATGTTCTCTGTATAAATGTAATTTAGAATGTTTTGTCATTCCTCACAGTCAAAGTTTACATTTAGAGATAAATGTTGCATTGTTTTTTTTACTTTCTACCTTTATTTGATGGCTTTGTAGTAGTTAGTTTGTTTGTGAATCTTGAAATAATCATGGCTTGGCTGCTGCAAAACATTGCAGAATCTTTTTGCTTTACAAAAATGTTCACATCCTTGTGTCATAACTTTGAATTCCTGCACACAGATTACAAGTGTGTTACATCAGTGCTTCAAAAAGAAGCTGGATAACGATGAGACCAAACGGATACTCCCAACTGTTCTTACGTATTTAATTATTTTTGCAGTTTAATATTTGACCATTTCTTTGTCTTCAAATCTAAATAGTATAATTTCACACTGGCAAATTTTGTTCTGCTGCATATGTTATGTGCACCTCAGATATTTAACATAACTGTTGCACACTGTGGAGAGTGCACAGGCTTGCAGAGGCTCTGCTTTGAGACCATGAAGCAACAGTAAACAGCCCCGGTTGTGTAAGTGGAAACAGGGAGGGCTCTGTCTGAAACCTCGCTCCCTGTGGGGAATCCTTCAGAGGTAAACAGGCTTGTGCTGCCTTGTGATGCCAGAGGTTTCTCCAGGCAGCATCCAGCTGCAGCACAGCTTCAACACCTCAAGTCAGTTTAACGCATAATAACAAAAAAGGTTAACAAATTATTTTAATATAGAAAATTAACAGCGTGCATCTACACATCAGAGCCATGCCAACACTTCAGGGGGGAAATTATTACATTTCTTTCACCACTCTTCAAAGGTAACCTGAGAAACACTTTGATAAAACTATTAACTATAAAACTATTAACTATATTTAACATTATTATACATGATATAAACCATGTATGCTTGGTAAGCCAATTCTACAAATGATAACTGAGAAAATAAAGAATAAATAGGAATAAAATAAAAGCTAAATAAACATAATTACTGGTCAGTTTCAGTCAATTGCTGATTATGTAAAAAAAAAAATTGATAGCTAAAATTGATAGCTAGCAACTTCTTCCGATATATCCGTCGGGCTCTGCTACGCATTACACATTCACAAATGACTTAGTGAGAATATCGCCACATGGACTCAGGCCTTTCATGCCATTTGCATGAGTATTTGCAAGGTGCTCCTCTTTCCTCACTGCATATGTATTTGTGAGAGGATTGTGCAAATAGTACGTTTAAGGAGCTTCATTATGCATTCCTGTGATTTACTAAAACTCACACAATTTCCAAGGCTGATCATCTGAACAGCAGGCACAAATAGAGCTGGTTTATTCAAAAGGAGGTTGTGATGGGGAGATAAAACATGGATTCACCCTAAGATATCTAAATAGCATCACACAGATCAGATTTTGCCGGGTATGCTTGGTGAAAAATTGTTTTCCACTTCCGAAAATATAGTATTGGCACTGTTTTCACACACAGATCTTCAGCTTGTCAGTAAGGAAGAAGGGAAGTCTTTCTCTGCTCTTTAACCTGTGATAATATGGATGACAATCTTGTGGAGTTCAGCTGCAAACCACTCACTGCCAGGCTCACACAGACACACGCAGACATGGGCAGAGGAGGGCAACAGATTGAGTTGAGCCCCCAGGGACTGGGGCAGCATGTCTGCATGTCACATGGCCCCTCTGCCATGGATAGACAGCAGAGGTGCAAAAAACAAGACGCACAGATAAGAGTTTAAGACAGAGAGCTGGTGACACCGAGTCATTTCTCAGCTTTCATAACACAGAATCTTACATAAGACAAATATCAAACACAGAGAGGGAGAGCAACATGACTGCGCCTATAATCCCTGCTGCTCGCTCGGTGACATGCAGGGCTCAACCATTTGGAAGAAGTGCAATAATTCAGACTGATATTGCAATTGTGAGATGATTTGCTATATGTAGGAATGATCATTTTGCATCATTATCCTCATTTTTTTCTGTAAAAAAGATAATAATCTCAGCACTGCACAATAATTATGTTTTCTGTCCATTTGTCAGAAGGATTCTGGAAAACATGTAATATAGTAAGGACAATGTGGCAAGTTTGTTTTGTTTCTTTTTTCTATGCCATCAATTTATAATGCAAATGTCATCATACTTCCTGCTTCAACCATGCATAGCTGCTTCATCTTCTTTCCATTTTAAGGCATCCTGCAACCTTTTGCATATTGCAAGCATCCCTTTCAGCTAATGCATGCTTTGACTTGTTTTCTGGCTTCAGTTTGTCAAAATAAAAGTCTACTCCTTTCATGTGTTTATTGGGGGGACAAATACTGATGTTCTAAATACTGATGAGGTTTTCTGCCCAAAATCTACTCCGAAAATCATTTTTGTTTTTCCAAAGTTTGTCTTGCTATGATAACTTTGAGTAAATTAATTCCTTAATTCATTGAACCTCAAATGCTCCCATAAAAAACAGCTTATTTTGAAATTCTTAAACTACAAAATGTCAGAAATTTGATTTTTAAAGAGCGGGCACCCATGACTTCAGTCTGATGACTTTAAAATACGAGCTGCAAATATGAAACAGAAACAGTCCACGGGTGTGTTCACCTCCAGAGGCTTCAGTCTTTAGCTACCAATCATCCCAACCGGAGCCTTACATCCTAAAATACAGCCTACCACGGGATCACAACTCATGTGACAATGCCAAAATTACGCCGTGGGACTGCCATGATGGTGTAATGATGCTAAACATAGCATCCACAAATTCACATAAGTGGCGGTAATTATGAGTGTCCAAACATGCGCCAACACTTAACCTGCACGTGTACACAAACACAAAACAAGACATCAAGTATGTGCCATGAGCTTTGCCTCTGTGCCTTAAAAAAGCCTTTGTACAACAACAACTGGGCTCTTGGCTGTGCGGACGCCACAATGACCAGCTTAGATAGCAGACATGAATCATCCCTTCTGTTTGTGAGCTTTGTGGATGGAGCAGTGTGCGGGCTGCTGGGCTGGGGGGTGGCATACAGAAACTTTACAACAACACACATTTATGACAACCCTCAACACACAGCAGCAATGTTGGGGAGCAGCTTCATTACATGTTATTAAAACTGTGATGGAGCTTCATTAAGGTCAAGAGTGTAATCTGAATACTTTGTCCAGTAGTTTTACAGTGTGTGCAGTCTGTCTGTCTGGCTGCTGCAACACAGTTGTATTGAATTGAAAACTATTTTGTACCTGATTTCTGCTGTATGCATAGATATTAATGTGAATAAATCGTCACCAGCATCCTAAACATTTTAGTTAATCATCACTGACTATTATGTATCATAATAGGTGTTAATCAATAGGTGTGATAGCAAGTTAAAATCCACTCTTTTTAATGGACGTTGGCTTAATCACAGTCACACAAAAAAATCCCATATACATCATTGCTTCATTAAAACACTTTTTCTTATTTTTCTGCTTATTCTAACCATTAAACCATAATCTTATTTTTCCCACTTCCTGGTACACATGTGACCTTTTTATTGCAACAATAAGGAGCCGGGAATATCTTTCTTTTTTTTTTATTTTTCATGGTTAAACTTTCATTCAGTGGATCTGTGCTGTAGACAAATCAGAGATCATAAAAACACATTGGAATGACTTTTAGGGACTTGTTATTTAGTCTAAAAACAAACTAGCTCACCTTCAGTCCATCACTGGGTAGTCGATAACCAAACCGTGCAGGCAGGTCATCAAAGTTCTCTGTTTTGTTGTCAAACGAGTACTGAAAGACATAAAAAAAATAATTACAATCACTATTGATTCAGTTATGCATCATCAAATAAAGCTTTAGTTGGTGCCTTTTGAGCATTAGGGGCAGAAACCACAGACCTGTCATGCTGTGTCATATTATGTTGTATGTTTCTATGTCCGAATGACGTATGTAAGAATTACTCACAGCGGCAATGTCGGCCTCCACGGGCAGCAGGTTGAGGAAGGCAAAGAGCTGAACGGTGAAGATGGTGTAAATCTGCGTGGCCGACAGCATCAGCATTCCCAGGGACAGCAGCATCTTGGCATCACGTTACAACCCCCAGCTGCTATGCCACTCACTCATAAACATACACTACCATAAACACACACACAGAAGACCACGCACACCGGCCTGCAGTGGAACAGCTATACACCGTCTGTTGTTGTCACACCTAGAAAAGAAAGCAATGATTATTTTTCTGTGCACAGCTTTATGGCATACTGCGCTCTGATTGGTCAGTTAGGGCATTCTATGATCTGTTATTTGTGAATAGAGGACCTTTGCTGTGGACGCAATGCACCATAAATCAATAACATCATCAGAAATCATTCAGAAAAATCAATATTCCGTGTCAAATACTGGATCTCAATAGGAAGCAGCCATGTAATAAGCAGGATAATGTACAACAAATGGGTCATTATTGATAGATAAACCCCTTCACAGTGATTAGACACCCCTACGCTTCATCCTGCATCAACTTGTCAGGGTTTATTTCTAAATAATATGTCATGTTAGATACTTATCCCTTTCATAATGTAAAGCCATAACTCACTTATACTGTTAAAATAGTGCTGAACGTTCTTGATTAAAAACATAAATCTTATTTGTAAATGTCAACAGTTGTGATTTTATTTGGCTGTGTGCCTTCGTTGGGAGAGGAAGAAAATATTTTGCTCCTAAAATGTCAGAGTGTTGGACTGTTAAACACTATTTTCAGGTGACTTATGCCAATTGGTGCTTCAGTGCATTGTCTAATCCTGCGTCTGGTCTTTTGAGCAAAAATATACATCATATAATTCAATCTACTGGTGACTACAGTGACCATTATAATCACAAAAATGAACATTTTCAGAATCTGATACGGGTCAAGTGAACAGCATATTCTGTTTGGATATGCCAAATAATATATACTTAAATAAAACATCCTGCAAGAGCAATGAGCACTCTGTATAGACCACTGAACCCATAGAAAAGCAAACTGTGCAGAAGTGTGGAACAAGTATATCTCCATTAAGCGATTACAATGTGGTATAATGTTTCTTAGCCAGCCGGTCGCCTCATAAAGTGAGCTTCAGGCCCAACATCAAAGCATAGCAGGTTCAAGTGTACAAGTTCATAAAGTGGAGGGCAGCATGTGATCAGGTCAGGAGAAACAAGCAGCTCAGCTTTAGACCAGTAAGCTCTGTTGTAAACCTGCAAAGTGGGGAAGTGATGTTTGAGGATTACATGAGTTGTTGTGTACATTTTTAAGCAAACAAGGAAGTTTTCTCACTAAAACAATACACCGTGGGTGTTTAAAGCCAACATTTTTCTAGTTTATATATTGTACTGTACTGTAGAACAGATGGGGCCATTTAAAAAAGAAGAAAAACAGCTTTAGTAGCACCTGTGCTCATTTATTACTGAACACTACACTGCGTCTAAGCATCTGGAATCACTAAATTGCTTCAATTCAAATATGGAAAACATGTTGGGCTCATTTTTGACAAAAGCATTTTTAGACAAATGTGTTCTTTGTTTTTTCAACAGCAGGTACAACCTTGTAGGTAGAGCCACACTGAAATAGCTATTTTGACAAGCAAATCAATTTCTTAGGCATTTTTGAATGCTTTAAGCTTCTTAAGTGTTCGATTTAATGCTTTAATGTCATAAATGATAATAAACCGAATAGCTTTGGATTTTGGGACTGTTTGGTGGCAGCCCTACATGAAAAGTAACCTCAAACTAAATAAGATTTTGTAAATATTTTTTTTAGAAATACACAGTTCAAAATTAACTATACCCATTCAGATTCTATCCATCATAGGATCGGAAAAGTTCAGATTTATGGCTTGAATAAATTATTAACAAAAAGGTTGTTCCCTAAACTGACGCTTCCATTATTATTACCAGTAAATAAGAACAATTCAAGATCTATTCATGAAATCACACCTGCTTCATCTGGTCAAATGTACTGAGTTTCAATTCCAAGCTTTAATCACATCTGTGTGAAATGAGAGTGAGGCTTTGTTATGTAACTTTCCACCCTCCCCTCCTTCTAATGCTGCTGCTGCCATTTCCCACGAAACAATGACTGAGAACCTCCAGTAAAGCATGTGGCTCCGTGAGGGCACAGCCTGATTTCCTCAACCGATCGTATAATCAGCACTCTAATAATGATCAACGTTAAGAGGGTATGGAGGGGTAGGTGCGTGAAATAATATGTTGTTATGTATACAGTGAAGTCAAATTTTTACCTATTTCTTAAGGCTCCTTTCATTTATCCATACAGAGATTATTATTAGAATACAAAAATAACAGCATCACCCCAATATTCAGATTCCCAATGTGTTAAAATGTACAAGCTCACAAAAGGTAACTCTGTTTGTAATTAAAATAATATAATAGGATTTTTTTTCAATGTTTAAAATTAAATTATCCACAAACCAAATATTTCACTCCAATATATTTAAATATTTTGTTGCAGAAACCCTGTGAATCCATTATTCTATAACAAAACAGTCCTGCCTGCTGATTTGCATTATTAGCAGAGCTGTGCTGTATAATAGGGGAATAATCCAGATGTATTTACATTCATCAAGATAATTACAAGATCATTAAAATCTAATTATTATTGTGCCACATTCCATTTCACAAAGATGCTCTTATTTGTGTTGCCTTATAAATCCAGAGCACCCCTTTCATTTAAATGTATATATAATTATATATTGCATTTTAGTATTTATCTCAGAATTTTACATTCATGATTTTAATCTTTACCTGTTAAAATATACTTAAAAGTCAAGGGAAACCACTCTTAAAAACACATTTTAAGTTCGATAAAATCACTGTGTTTTCAAATAAATAACTGTGATTATGTATTGTGCCTTATTCTCAGCAGCCTTATACCGCAAAATATCTGACAGTGGACATCATCACGTTACTTATCCCTAATGTTTATTTGCACTAAATGTCAGTGCCATGCCATAAACATGTCTTCAGAAAGCAGTCATGGTTCCTTAAATAACCTGCAGGGCATTACTTAGTTTCATTTAGATGAAAACATTATGTTACACCTGTGACTCAAATGCCCATTCTGCAAAATATCATTATATGAGAAGCACAAACGATGTGTGAAGACAGCCAGAGACATTACACTGAAAACAGGCAGAGAGTGAGTCTGTCTTAAAACTGCCAAAACATCTTTACAGTTCCTGGATTTGTTGGCCCATACTGTACCTGAACACATCTAATTATTGAGTGTTAATTGTTATTCTCATCTCATGTCATATCATCTATCTATCTATCTATCTATCTACTTTATGAAACAAAAAAAACAAAAGGGGAAGTGAAAGCAACATCCCTCATGATGAACTGCGAACAGATGATGACTAAACATCAAATGACAGCAAAGATCACTCACAAGTAATTATGACACTGACAAATTTCCAAATCAGCGTGACTAGAGGATGAAAAGTTAATGATAAAACGTGCTACCAGCAATAATCGCACTTCATAAAATAACGTTAAACTTTAACACCCCAAATGTCAGCCTAATGTTGGGTTACGGTTTTCTACACCATATTGTTTCCATCGAAACAAGCCCGAACCGTTAATATCGCACATTTTCACATAGCTACATGTGTTTCGATCACAGTTATTTACACAAATAGAGCTGTCAGCCTTTAAGGTGTGCAGCTAGCTACAAAAACAGAGCGTCCTGTACCCGAGTTAGCATGGTGCTAACAGAGGTAGCAAGCTGGTTTGTCGTGGGTGTTACCTGTATTTCTGCCTGGATGTTTATCTTGTCCAGGAATTTAGCTTCTGGAGGGGACATCGCTCTCCTTCAACTGCGCGTCGTGTCAATGATCATGTGCAACAGAGACTATTTTGCTCGGACTTCATCCCGTTTGAACGCTGGGTCCGAAAATATGAACATAAACGTTACAGTTTAATCCCCTCCGCTAGCGCCAACTTCCGCCACATGCTCCGCTCCAAATCAAGCTTCTGATTGGACGAACCGCCTGTCAATCATTACACTCAGGAAGTGACTCCAGACGTAAACATATCCACGTGATGGTACATATATATATACACACACACACTCACGTACACACAGCATTGCCTTTTACAGTCGCCTGAACCGAGCAGTTAGCCTATATTTACAGCGCTATATCAGCGCATTACGGTATTACCCAGATATTTAAAGAAACTTTATACTTTAAGTAGAAAATAAAAATGCTTTTTTCCGTCAGCACAGTGTTGTCTCCCTCCCTAAAAAAAAAAAGTCTTGAAAATAGTTGACACTTTTAAAGCTCTAGCACCCTCTATAGTAAATGGGGTGCATTTTATTTTTAGAGGTTCTTTTGTGTATGATCATTGTTTATGGTTGCTAACAAGAGGTTTATTACAGCATTAGTGCAGTGGTGGGTTGTAACTAAATAACTTAAAGATAATAGCTTTTCTTTTATTTGTTTATTATTCTTTATTTTGTAAACCATTATATTAAATTCTTATACTTATCATCATACTGAATAGCATACTTTTTACTTTTACATATTTGCGGTGCAGCATTATATAAATATCTTCTCTTTACTTTCTATACTATATATCTGTTTTTATACCCATTTGTACTATTCTGTGCAATGTCTGTGCCATACAAAATATACTCTCAGAAAAAACCCTATGTGTAATATTAATAATAACCGTCAATAGCAGCCATATCTTATGTATCTAATGTGTATATATAATGTATGTTTATTTATGGATATATAATTCATTTATTTATAGTTATATGCAAATGTGCTTGAACATTCTTTAATTTATATTCAGAGTTCATCAACATTTCTAAATTTCATTTGTGTTCTGGTTTGTACCCACAAATATTCACAAAAAGCAAAAGAGAAATCATCAGAACTTGCAGGTCTTAAACCTTGAGAAACCAAGTCACTGTTGCTCCAGACTGAGATTGAAGACAAAAAAAAACATGTGAACAGCTTCAAACTTTAAAAGGTCAAATGCAAATTAGTACTCCCCTGTAAAACTAAAAGAACATTTCAAGCTACTGTAGCGTCAGTAGTCTTTTTTTCCCACTCAAAGGCAGGGTGGAAGAGCTGACAACAGGCTGTGCATATTGTAATTTACTTTATTTAAGAAATTGAATAAAATGCATATTAAACAATATGTTTCTGTTTGCACCTGAAGTCCTCTCTGCAAATATGCACATTTAGGGCAGTTAAGCAGGATAGAAAAGAATAGAATAGAAACAGATGATAAAGGCCTCTTCACAATCCCTGTATAATATCTTCCTCAGATTAAAAAAAGGGAACTTTGTGTGCAGACGCAGATCAGGTGTTCAGAAGACATGAGAGTCAATCAAACTCCAGTTTTGTTGCTCAATAACTGGCACCTGTCACGTGCACCAGAACACTTTATTACATGTCTACAAATGCTGAGACATGTTTTTTTCTTCCTTTACAATGCCAATAAAGAGGTCCGTGTTTGTTTGTACTATGACTCATTTTGTTTTATTTTTTTCCAGTGTCTTTAAAGCAATTTTAAATTTGATGTGATAAAGAGCTGAGTCACCAAACTTAACAAGTGCCTAAGTTCAGTTCAGAGAAAGGAAAATAACCTTGCAGATTTATAATGTAGGTCTTTATAATTGCCAGTCCCTGATGAGTTTTTTTTACAATATCCATTTTTTTCTCATACTTCATTTATTCTGCCTTCTTCATGATTCAGTCAGAGAGGTGAGGAACATGAACCAAATATCAAACATACCTTTCAAAACCCAAATGTATAACTTTAAAACTCCCTAAAAACATATGTCAAGATTATTAAACTTCTTTTTCTGCATACAAGCAACTGCATCTCTTTTTAAGCAACTATTAAAACATGTGATTTTTCTTTGTTTTTGCAGTGCCCCCACCCACTTCCTGCCCTCCTCCCTACAATGTCTCTGACAAACTCACCACACACACCCCTCTGTCCGACCAGAGCGCCACGGAGGAGCCAAGCGGCCGGAGGACGGGTGTCCCGACCATGAGGGTCTTCATCTGCTTCGAGGGGTCCTCTGAGCCTTTTGACGTCCCTGCAGATCAGACTGTGGGGTCCATGAAGCAGATGGTGAAGGTAATAAAATGTTACAGAAGTGGCACAGGGCCATCACTGTTAATGGAACTTAATTTCCTGAGTTTTGACTGCATTTTAAAAATGTTTGCCTGATAATTTGGATGGAGAGAAGAGACTGTTTGATGGATTTATGTTGATTGTAATGGTGAAATTTTATGCATTTGCAAGATCTGTTATTTGTTGGTTATTAGTTGGTTTATATGTCAAGATAAAGAAAAATCCCTCCATCACTGGAGACATTTTGTATTCAGCTCACACAGAAAAAGTAAATTCTGCAACAGACATGAAACATGGTCTATCTAGAATGTTGTCAGTACGCTGCCGCTCTGTCTCTTTCTGTAGAATAACTTTCTGGTGCAACTCTCAGATGACAAACAGCATCAGTACCTGGAGCTGAGCTACGGCGGTGCAGCACTGCAGGACAGCTGGGCGCTGTGCGACGTGGGCATCACGAGTGGAAGTGCCATCCGATGCCTGATAAAGGTATTAAAACATGAAAAGGGTTTTGAGATTTGGGGAATTTTGGTAGATAAAATCAGCTTACATTGATGCACATGAGGGAGGATGCTGAAGTGCATCTTTGCTTCAGACCTATACAGAAAATAAATCTTTACATAAATGGTTTTATTTAGATTTTTTTTTAAAATGGTGTGTAAATGAGTCCAAGACACACATTTTTGAAAAGAAAAAAAAGAAGATTTACTTTCATCAATTTCCAGGAGGATCAGACGTCACCTATGCGACTTTCACTCCTGCAGCTGGTGTGTATTAGTGTCTTACTAAACAGCAGTGGTGTTTATGTTTGCTGCTTTACTGTATATAGAGAAACCTGCAGTCTTCTCACTCCCTAAACACTATCACTGACACTTCAAAAACACGCCATATTCATCTTTTCACTTTAGAGCTGCTAAAATTAGTATTGTACTACATACATATTCATTACTTGGGATTACTTCTCATCAAAGACCTCCTTCCTACAGTGACTGAATTTCGTGTCAGACTGGTGCGCTAATGTGGAACAAGATGTTCCCGTGTGAGAGGCAGCTCACAGAGAAATTAGTTTATGGCTGTCTGAGATCTTTAGTTTGTCCCCATTAGTCAGTTTTTAGTGTTGGCACACATTCCAGGATCATCACCAGGCAACCTTGTGTAAAAGCTGACAGTAGTAAGCATGTGTGTGTGTGTGTCCCTTTGTCATCATTTAACATCCTCTCATAAAAATAGTTGTTTTCCACTGGCCTGGTCCTACTTGACTCTGCAAACTCCAAATAAAGTAGTCCAGGTTCAGTGTTTCCCTCAGACAGTTCAGTCCATGATATATTCCAGTATTTCCAATGATATAAAGTGGCACTAAATGTTGTGATTGTATATTACAAACACACAACATTTTACACACAGAAAATATTGACTAAAAAAATGGGAGAAAACCATACCAAAAGTCAATAACATACAAAAATCATATAGCAGTCAAAGGCTAAAAGAAAGGTTAAAAAATAATGGCAAATTCTTTTTTGATAATCACAGAGGTGGATTTTGTCTGCTGTCTTGTTATTCTTTTATCCTATTAACATTAGGGTCATTTTTCCATTCTAATTATCTTCCAGAGTGAACGAAGGCCTGTGTTGCGTGTGTTCAATGCTGTGACAGGAGAAACTTTACCAATCATGGGAGGTGAAGCTCTCCTGCATGTGTCTGTTGCTAAATTGAAAACTGTGGTGTCCGTGCAAAGTGGGCTCCCTGTCAGCACCTTCAGACTGAGCACGCCCGCTGGTGTGCAGCTCTATGACTGCAACCAACTGCAGGACTACGCTATTATAGGGGGTATGGTAGTGCTTTCAGTCTTTGTGGTTGATGTGTGTAACTTCATACTGAGTGCTGTGTAGCTCATTGTTTAGAAAACTGTGAATAATCTAAACATTTAAGTTAGACATGTATTTTCCTGGCTTCTAAACTATTGAATTACTTTACTTCAAACTTTTAACAGAGAACAAAAACGAAATCTTTTGAGATTCTTAGTTTTCTGTCTACTCTGAAGCAGATTTGATGTGTAATATAATCAAAACTAAATTGATCTCATTTATTTTTGTAAATTCATTCTTTTTTGTTTTCTTCCTTAATTTTTTTTAAAGGCACTACTCTCCGTTTGGATACGTGGGATGGGTGGGTTGAGTTCCTCCAAGGTTGCATCCTGGGTCGCAGATTGACAGTTCAGAGTCACCTATCAGAGAAAAAAACAGTAATGAGGTCAGAAATCCTATTCATGAATAACACTGGTGGAATGTAACTAAGTATATTTAGTCAAGTAGTGTACAATTTTGAGGTACTTGTACTTTACTTGAGTATTTCCACTTATGCAACTTTATACTTCTACTCCACTACATTTCATGGGCAAATATTGTACTTTTTACTCTGAATACTTCTTCTAGTTGGAGACTATCTATAATGAGTCAGAGTGCAGTCTCTCTTGTCCTGCTTTTCCAGGTTTCAGCTGCAGGTCGCTCTCTACATCGCTGCCTCTTTAGGCCACCTGGATCTGGTCGGATGGCTGCTGGAGAGGGGGACGCACGCTGAGGAACCAGTTGGAGTCCATCCGTACCGCCAGTGGTGCCACCAAACCGCCCATGAAGACAGCAGGAAGTGTCCCGTTCACATAGCAGCAGAAAACAGCCAGCTCCTCATCCTCAAACTCCTCATCACCAACAACCTTTTGGCATTGGCTTGCCGGGACCCTGCAGGTCGGGACCCTTTGAAAATTGCGATTGAGCATGGTCACAGGGATTGTGTGCGCTACTTAGCCAACAAGCTGTGCTCAGTAGTATCCCTGTCAAACGTATCTCTGCCCATGCGTATCTACCTGCAGTTAAAACACTGGGTGAGTTTGGGGCAGAAAAGGGCAGCCACCGCTGCCTTCAAAGCCAGAGTGGGGGACATGTTTCTGGTGGATGGCTTCAACCAGCCAAACATGTCCTCCAGATCCAGGAAAAATGTGACCAAACCAAACAGAGGAATCAACACCAAGCCATTACCTCCCATTAGAAACGTACTGTCAGTACCACACCTCCACAGCCTGCAGTCTGTGAACCAGGGGGACTTTAAAGAGAAGAGGAAAAAGCGGAAACAGAGTGTAAAATGTAGAGAGGACGGCCTGGTGGATGACATCAGTAAGGATGGCAGCAGCGTATGCAGGAACAAGTTTATACTCCCGCCAATCACCAGAGAAAACATTCCCAGGCCAAAATGTTCCCATTCTCTGACTGTGGAGTCCTTTTCTCACCACTGTGGCCGAACACCAAGAGAGAATGCCGTATATTGCTTAACTATAGCCAGGTCTCTATCCTTTATACTATACACTCTGTACACTCACCTGCAAAAAAACACATTGTGATGGATCTCATAAATGATGTTCACAAATGATCAGTGAGACAGTTTTCCTAACAGTTACAATGTTTACGCAACACATATTTTTCATCTTTGTTCATTTTCTCTATGAATAACATTAATTACAAAAAAAATGTTTTTTTGTCCCATTTTTAATTTGCGTTAAATCTCCAGCAGCAATAAATGTAATATTTGCATGGCTGGCACTCATCAACAACACCTGCACACCCTCACTGATACAGCTTTAATTTACTGTATGTATAATGCATGTTTCTCCTATGCAGTACGTTCACAGAGAAGCCTTGGTTGAAGCAGCTGAGTATAGCACGGACCCTGATCAGGAGGACTGTCCACACGATGGACTAATACTCTCAGCCAGATCTGTCACTCATCATCCCAACCGCACGTGTATCCTCCATCAGATGCCTGAAAAACTGTGACAACGAAGAATCCCTCAGAGTGACAACTGAGGAATGTACCTCAAGCTGAGTGTTGAAAACTGAAAATGAAAACTGTCTTTATGTCCTAAGCCACATCTATGGTGTTTATTGTTTTTCACAGAAAGAGAAATAGAGACTATAGATTAAAAAAAAGTGACAGATGGATTATTTCATACAATTTTGTGTATGACAAAAGTCCAAGTGAGGACTAGCCTTGCAGTTGAAATGACTTGCCTTTGCTTGAAGCTTATAACACTAACTTACTGCATCTTCTTCCATTGCTATGTGTGTAGATGCACAAATAAAAACACTTCCAATAAAGGCTGAAGATGAGTTTGCCTTCAAGGTTTTTTGACTGGCAGAATCTCTGAAACAATGAAAGCAGGAAATTCAAATACAAGGATTACAAATCATAAAGCGACTTGATTCCATAAGCAAGAGTTTAAAACAGCACCTTTAACCGTTGAGAATACATGCTTCAGAAAATATATTGAAAATAAAAATGTAGTCATGCTAATCAAACTGTGCAAGATAAAAATACCACAATACAACACCAGTAAGAAAATACTATAGTACACACAATAATATACTGTAATATAAATTTGACAGTGACTGTGCTGCAATATATAGTAAGAAGTATAAAAGTAAGCAGTTTTTACAGTATGTAATGTGAGTATGAATGTATCATCTGAGAGTAATTTTAGATAATAATGGCAGTAGGTAAAAGAGTATTCAAATGTAGAATGTATTGCACATGAAAAACCATTACTGCACAGAAATGTACAACTAAACATAATGCAGATACAGCCTGTAGCACAGAGTCTGGGATAACAGTGGATATTGTATATTGTGCTGTTCATGTGCAACTTTCTCCCCCGCCTGATCTTGCTCGTTCAGTTTATGCTGCCATCATGACACAGAAATTTCCGAGCACACAAAGGCAGCATTTGTAACAATTCTTTCTTTGGACGGTGAAATCCCGTTTCAAAATCTCGCGATACTGCGAGCCCAGCCGACCCGCTAGTAGTGCTGTTGCCCCACCAGTCAGCGAGCAGCCGGAGAGGAGACATGCTGAACCGCCAGTGCACGTAGGATCCTGCATGAGTTTCTCCTGAGTTTATGGAAGAGCATTGAATTATGACGGGGAGCATGTTTAAAGCCGAACCAGTGTGTGTTAATTGAGTCGCAGAAGTCGCAGTTTGGGAAAATCAGTTGAAAAGAAATAGTTGAGCCAGCCGGTGTGACAGTCAGCGTGTGGGAATGGCAGCTCCCCGGCCGATAAAAGGCATCCTGAAAAACAAGAACAGCGGGACAAACGTCAAATCGCTGCCCGACGAAGCACCGGGAGAGAGTCTTGAACAAGCCCCGGTACTCTCGGAGGATGACCAACAGTAAGTTTTCTGCTTTGCTGTCGTGAGGCTGAAAGCCAGGTAACGTTAGCTAGCTAAACACTTGTTAGCCTCTCTAACGTTACTCCCCTTGTCAGGCTAACTGTAACGTAAAAGTCATCTCTTTGGCTGTTAATGTTAGTCAGCAGCCTGTGCTGTCTGCGTGAAAAACTTTATGGTTCTTTCTTGCGACTGTGAGATGGTTTCACCTTCCTGATAAAATCTTAATGTTATGTGTAACCAAGGGCTAAGGTTTACCGCTACCGGTTAGCTTGATCGCTAGCCAGAGTCACGACAGGTAACGTTATAGTTTGGTTGTAACGGTTGTTAATAAATGTGCAAGTTGTAAGAGACGAGATAATACAAAACTATTACTGTCGACTTGCTGAACTTAATGTTAGTAAAAAACATAGGTAACAATTATCGTTACATAGTGACAACCCCCTGCCAACGATGACCATAATAGGTAAAATTAACACCAACCAAAACAGAGGACGCGTTCTAATGTAACGTTAAATGAGGCGTAACGTTACTAATGAGTGTATACCCCCCATTTGCCATGTCCTCATGTAACGTAACGTTTACTTACCATATTATTAGTTTGGTGCTACAGCTTACCTCTTTGTAAGTTAATAAGATGTTAAACACCCAGCACTATCTAAGTTTCCTGTCCGTTGCAAACACTGACTGAAGATCTGTTTTCTGCATACGAAAAAAGAGACAGAGCTGACTTATTTTCATTGTCGATCAATCTGCCGATTATTTTCTCCATCAATCAGAAAATATTTCATAGAAAATATTGAAAAAAGCCATGCCAGTTTCTCAAACTGCAATGTGATGTCTTCAAATTTCTTGTTTTCTTGTCCCCTCAATATTAAGTTTTATATTATTAACACACTGTAAATCAGGAATCCTCAAGATTTGAGAGGTTAACAACATTGTTTTCAGCAATTTTTGCATGAAAAATGACCATTTACAATGAATTGATTGTCAAAAATAAATGGCTGGATATTTTTCTGTTAATCAGCTAATTGATTAGTTGACTGATCTTTGCAGCTCTAGACAGAAATGGCAAACATTTTGAGACAAAGAGTGCATTGTCTGCTACAAGTTGCATTAGAGTGATTAAGATGTAGGCCAACTGAAAACCACAGGGAAATTTTAGGGTATTAACAGTTTATTTCTTAATCCTTCGATTAAAGAAATGAGATGGAAATCAGTCTAAAGCGGTGAATCTGAGTGCACCCCAAGTTATATTTTTGGTGACAAACACTTGATGTTATATCAGACACTGATAACTGTGCTTCAGGCTTGTGCTGGCACTAAAACACCAGTCCAGGTCAAAAGAAGCAGCAATCTGAGCCTCTAAGTGAGCCTATTCTGATCTGATAATCTTAGACCCACCACTTCTGTTGTAGTTCTCTGCTGTTGAATATTCATCATTAAAAATATATCTGCTGTCAAATCTCCTGGTTCCTGAACACATCTCATGTGCCCTTTAGTCCAAGGATCTATTAGATTGCTTTGTCAGAGGACATCTGACCTTGCTTGGCATAACTTCAATCTTGATTTTGGCCTGGATGGCTCACTCCGCTTGCAGTAGGAGACAGCCGACTAAAATATCAAGCATGTTGGATGGCAACGGGAGCGCCTACGATAAGGTCAAGCACATTACAGGGGAAATAAATTGTGATATGCCAACAGTTTAGGGGAGTGACTAATGATCGAACAATGTGCAGATAGTGAAAACTCGCCTGGGACTGCTGGATCAGCTGTTCTGTTGTCTAATAGCTGCTCAGTCTCGGGTCGGGTTGACAAGAGTTGGAAGTTGGTCTCTTTTTCTGGAACCTTACCTTCCTGTATGCATTGATATTATTGACCCTGACACGTTGGCTGTGGCAGCGAGACACAATGCCTCAGATCAAGAGTCCCTGTTAAGTCATTTCAGTGCTCTGCTCTCTCACAGCCACCTCTCAGTCTCCTCACTGCCCCCGGGAAAACTCTTGACATGCAGAGTTCCCTAAGTGATGCTGTTGCCATGTAAAGGGGTTTTGTAGACATTAGGGAGCCTTTCTTTTGCAATGGCATGATTGATTAAAAATAACAAACAAATAAATCCATAAAACCTGCACCATAGCTGTGGCATCATGAAATAATGAAAAACAAACCCACATTGTTGGATATTTTTAGCTATGTATGTCATCTCCAAAGTGCCAGTGATGGGTAAAAAATACTAAAGACAAGAAAGGGTGCAGGGCTGCACAGGAAGTTGTCTCATGCTTAATGCATTGCTGGTTCAAATCCCATCAGGGTTTGAACATCAGTGCCCTTGGGCAAGTGTTTCTTTAGAGACACATCTACCAGTGGGCTTTTGAACACGTTCAAAGTGCTGAAGCTGGAAATTATTCAACCAGAAAGCTTTATTTGTTGTTAAAAAACAACAGGGTTGAAATGTCAACGTGGTTAAGTAAAAAAAATAAATTAAAAATACACAAACATATGAGGGCTTTTTTTTGTCTGATTTGCAGTCAGGGTGATGAACCGACACCACCCACCTGCCAAATGCTGATAAATCATCGATGCTAGCTGGAGATTCTGCCCACTGTTTAACAGTTGGCTTGGACAGTGTCATCAGTCGAATCTTTTATTAGAATCATATTTTGATTTAAATCCCTTTAAAAAAAGATCTACTATAAATAAATAGTCATTAGAAAAGAATACATTATATTATAGCGATGCTTCTGATCATCAACCTACATAATACAGTCAATAGTGTGTGTGTACATCTCAATAAAAATCTATGAGCTCTGTGATTATATTTTCCTTTTATCTGCATGTCATTAAAAAGATAACCAGCCACTCTTTGGTTGTTAAAGTCGAATGTACCACCTGCCTCTCCCGTGCCGGCAGGTCTAGACATCAGTACCAGTCCTGCTCTCTGAGCTGCAGCGTGAGAAATTAGGTCATAGAAGGACGGCAGTTATTAGTGAATTCCATTCCCAACAGTGAATCGAGCTTTTTCTGTGTTGATACAAAAATAGTCTTCCTCTGAGTGACGAGGAAGTGGAGGAAATTGAGTTTTCTGGAAGGATCCTGTTTGCACCCGACCATGCTGTGCTTTGTGTTTGAAGTTGATGCACACACACTAATATAAATGTTCTAATAATTATACATTTAGAGCTACAAACCTTCAAATGTGTAGATGCATACTCCTACATTGATGTTAAAAAAATAATGTAGATCACATTGTAAATCACGTTGCCTTTCCAGCTCATTCTTCAATATCCAGAGGATATCCTGAACTAGCTCTACAAATACCATCCAGGATTAATTTGGTTGACCACCTGTCCACATTTACACAATGCAGCTTCCCTCCATAGATTATAGTAGGGAAATGCACCCAAGCGATGTAAAACTTAAAGTATGGCTCTCTTGATGCCTGTTAGAAATGTTTGTTCATCACCTTTTAGTTTGTGGAGACGACCGCAACCTGCAGAAGTCAGAGTAACTGAAGCCTAATAGGGCATTGTAAGGCTGTGGCCACTTTTTTTTTTAACCCATTAGAGATTGTCACTTTTGTTACGCCTTCAATCACCCACTATTATTTAGTAAACAGTGATGTAGGGGCCTCACACCCCGTCATATATAATTCATGGATGCTTCCATGAAACTCAATCTCTCCTTCACTGTCTTGTGAGCCTTATCCCGACTGTGTGGTGGACAGTTTGACTGACAGGCAGCGAATCTCTGACTTTCCATATTGTGGACAGAAAAATACCTCTCAGACATCTTATCCTCCTCTGTACGGGTTAGTTGAGGCCAACCGTGGGCACAGAAAAACAATACCGATTATGTCTTGATGAGTTGGGATGTTGGGAACTGATGAATTCAGAATCATCAGGTGTCTGAACCCCTCTGCTCAACAACCATAAAGAGGAGTAACTGTTTTAGGAAAAAGCTGTAAATTTGAGTTAAAAAACGTAATTATTTGCCATGTTCTTGGTACAGTGATTGGTAATATATTTAGTTTAAAAGCACCTATGGGTGCAAGGTTGTTGAAAAGAAACATCTGAAATCATAAATCCTTGTAGCTGCAGTTGTTTTGGCTCAGTTTAGATTCACTTCACCAACACTTATTTTACTTGTCAGTATAACGGTGGAAATCCCTTACATTTTTTGTGGAAGACATCTCCTTTTTTCCCCCACATCATGACCGTACCCTGGCTGCTAATGTGGCCAGAGAATTCAATGTGCAGTCCCCCCTCATTACTCTGCTCCTCTGCTGATGCACTTTCTAAAGCCTGGACAGATGACAGGGGCTTAAGAAAGGGTTTTAGTCCAAAATCTACTTCTAGCTACTGCTGCCTGAGAAAGGAGCCAACAGTGATTTGCACTTGTATTGCATGAAGCAACAAGCAGGAGAAAGGCAGAAAAATCTTAAGTAGGAAAGAGTTTTCCACCAGAACAAAAACAATTTGTCTATACCAAAAACTACTTTTTAGATAAGTAAAGGTGTAAAAATGTTTACTTTTCTTTTAAAATTGTAATCTAATTAAGTTGATTACATGTGGAAATGTAAGTTGATTTAAAATGAATAATATATGTCAATCAACCAAAGTACATTTTTATATATTCCTCTAAAACAATTGAGATGTCGTGTGTTTGGCTGGGACACAGGTAAAATTGACGAGCAGTTCCCCCGCAGTTGGAAGTAATTTCCTTCCTTGCTACTTTTGGCTGCGTTTTGTGGAGAAGTATATTCTCTCTTTAAAATGAGGATGTGCTGCTGTTGATGTCGGTGGGTTCATGCAGTATTGGAGAGCCGTGGCTGGACCTTTCCTCACTACTATTTGACTATGCCACCTGATAGCACAGCTCAGCTCTCACTGATGACTCACTCTATTTAATGAGTTTTCCTGAAGCGTTATGTCGCCAGCTATTGACCACCCTCACCATCACATAAGAGATAAAACTATATTTAGCTTGTGCTAGTAGTTGTTTTTTTTCCTCTTGTAGTGGCAGGTGCATCATAATTGTATTAGTTTTTGTGATGATTTGCTCTGACTGGAGTGGATTTATGGGAGATAGCGGTTGGGTGGAAATGGAACACGATTGGCTGCTTCTGCGATGTGTTGTGTAACCACACACACACACACACACACACTCCCAGATGTTGCATCCTCTGTTGAGAACATTTCTGGGGTGTTTTCTTCTCAGATCTGAGCTTTCTTTTGAAAAAGTTGATAAAACTCTCACTGTCTTTGGTGTTTTTTGATTTCAGCCTCCAGGCAGCTTAAGCACCTCTGCCAAAGATAATTTTTCCTGCTTTGTTTCCAAGGATTCTCTGGATCCGGATTCAGACACAAAGCTGTATTGCTGTATGTAGTATGTTTTTTTGGCGTTGTAGTTGTGCAAGTGTTCCAGTTACACAAACCCATCCAACAAGGTGACTCACTCTGTAGAATGAGTGTGCGTGTTCAGTATGTTGGTCAAGGACATTTTCTCAGGGTACCAACACTGGCCTATTTGCTGTCTGTTTACAAAGTGGCTTCTCAAAGCGCTCGGCCACCTTGCTGCTCATAAGCAGGCCAGCAGCTCATTACAGCACCAGTTCGTGTCAACTTATGTGCATGTGTCTTGGCCAAAACCCTTTTAAACTCTCCTGAATTATTTAGTGCACTAGCCCATTTATCTTTTTCAGAGGTCTGTCTGAACTAGGGATGCAAACTTCCAGGAATATTCAAGGTAGAAACTTTCCATGGTAATTAACCGGATTTGATGGGAATATTTACCATGCCATTTGCAGATAGAAACAAATATTTTACCATATCACAAGCAGACATAAAGAGATGGACAGAAAGCCTTTAGGTGGTATTTTGTGACATGTCTACAAATTAAAGTTGTGACCATACTGTGTACAGCTGATTTAATGAGACATAGCTAAGACAGAGGTGCTTTTAAACGGTTTGTTACTATAGCTTTCAATACTTTTGATACACAGAACATCCATCTTGGAATTTGTTTTCACTATTAAGTTATGATTTTTACATCTGATTTTTTACATTTGCCTTTTTATCAACTTATTAAGCCCTTAAACACTATGCCAGCTTTTTAAATAAAGCTAAATACCAAAGAAAACTTAAGAGAATCATGAGTTCATTCAGTGTAACATCCAGGGAATCGACTTGGCTCAGTCTCCACAAATGAATCGACTTATTGACAAACCTCTGTGTGTGTGTGTGTGTGTGCGCCACTGAAGTGGTGCAGGACACAACACCTAAACTTCACACCCCTATCTACCTGCATGAGTTGATTTTAGTGGATTTCTGTAAATGTATGAAGTGTCAGAGAATACAGGTTTGCCACATAAGACAAACAGGAGATAATATGAATATTTATTTCTTATTCTTCCTCTGATTTGCAGCTTCTTGTGCAAAGAAGTGCTTTAGGACAGAAACAAAGATATGGTCTACTTGCATGGCTCATGTCTGTTTTTGAGTGAGATGCATAGATTTCTGCAGGCCTGTAGCAGGCAGTAGATTTAGCATCTCTCTCCCCTTTCCCACCCCCTGCCTTTCTCCCATGATACCCGACCTTTTGTTCCAGGAACAAGGTCAGGGCTGATGTACAGTATCTTGGCAGGAGGGCAGAGGTGGGTTAACTGAGGCCAGATAACTACAAAGACCCTCTGAATTTATAGCTTTAGGTTTCAGTTTGATGTGTTTGAAAACCTAAAGGATAAAAATATGTGGGGAAAAAAAGATAAACACTGCACTAATGAGACAATGCAAACTATACTAGCTCACAGTAAAACTTAAGAAAAGAAAAAATTGAGATTGATGCTGCAAAATCCTCATAAAAAAGGTTTTATTTCAGCTCAAACATTTACTCTAATATCTTGCAAATCTGTGATTTTTTTTCCACTGAAATCGGTGTCAGTCGGGCTCTGTGCATAACAAAAACATAATTTCCCGTAGAGAAGTGTTTTTTGTGTGCGAGTTAAAACAAATATTTCCACCTCCTCTCTCCCAAACTCCAATGGCAGGTGTTCTGTCTTTATCCTCATGAGCAAAATTTCTCATTCTGTGCCGATTTAGTCTTTGCCTCAGTTCATTTCCTCAAAGGATTTGAAAGGGCAGCAAGGATTAGAGTAATTCTGAACAAAAAGCCCTGGTGGAGCAAGCAGAGGTGACGGCCTGATTCCCCAGATGACAGTGAACAGGTGTGTTTCAGAAGGGTGAAACAAAAATCAACTCTGGAAAAAGCAATTGTAATAAATGAGACTATTGTTTGACTTTTAACCTTATTCACTCGCAGCTGATCAGCCTCAGCGCTCACTCAGACTCTTATTCACATCATGGTGGATTACTTTGAAACTAAAGTAAATACCACGCCACTTCCTGAGTTGCCCGAATCCAAAATTGGTGCCGATGACATTTCCGGGCTTATTTGTGTGTGTTCCTAAAATATGCAGTCTGTGTAAAAAGTGGGGCACATTCAGTCCTAGATTAAATCCTCGTCCAGTCTTGGGTCACTCTTCCCCCTGGAGGAATCTGCGTGTTGGTAGCTGGTGCACCATTCAGCCCTTTTTTCTTCTCATTGTATTTTCTTTGATCCTTTTACAGGAAGAAATCCACGAAATGGGATGAGATGAACATCCTGGCCACGTACCATCCGGCGGACAAAGACTATGGCCTGATGAAGATAGATGAACCAAGCACACCGTATAACAGGTCAGACTCCTATTACAGGATTCCCCTTTATCTGTATCTACACTAAAAAACATTTTCCATTGAAAATACATGTGTAACAGCATCTAATTTACCCTTAAAATGACCATGTAGCCACTGTAGCTGTACCCAGTGCCATTGTGGGAGAGATGATTTTGGTGTGTGTGTTGGTGTGTGTCTCAGCAGGTTTGTAACGCAATATGCCAGGCTGCTGCAGGGAAGGTCACCCCTGTCACGGACCTTTCCTCTTTCTGGTCCTCTGTCCTCTCTACCTTTCGCTTTGTGTTCTTTATCCCCTCCATCAACTCGTCTGTTTGGTTATCTGTTTCTGTTTGTGTCTGTAGTTAAATGTCATCTCAATCCATCCTACACCGCCTCATGTTCAGCTTCTCTTTATTCACTTAATTTCTCTCTTTCAGGATGGTGGGGGACGACGATGATGAAGGGGCGCTGAGTGACTCGGACGGCCACGGTGGACTGGCAGCCGATGACCTGGCATCAAAGTAAGACATGTGACTATAGGGACACGTGAAGAACAAAGTACAGGGGTAGAAAAGGGAGAAAGCAAGCAATGAAAGGAAAGATGATTAGGTGGGATACTGTAACAGCTCTGCTACATTTCAATTTTTAATTTTTCTGCTGGTGCAGTGCGTAGCTTTTCAGATTTTTAGTGAAGTAGAAATGTAACCTGGAAAAAGGGAGAAAAGTAATATCTGCTCTTAGTTGTAGCCCAGATAAGCCACACCTAAACACACTCACCAATGTCCTCTGTGTCCTTGTCCGCCAGCAAGACTGATAAGAGTGTATTTACTGTACAGCCTCTGACGTCCTTAAGACTCTTTGTCCACTTTACTGCAGTATTACACAAAGAAACATCCAAAGACCGCACAGCCAAAGAAGTTGCAATACTATTGTTATAGAAACATTGTCTTTTTGGGAAACACATGAATCCATTTATTCCTACACTTACTATTTTCTACATTTTATCTTAATATATTTATCACCTGGTGCATCACAGCCTTTTATATTGCATAACCCGAGTGCAGGAGTGGGATGAAGGTAGTTGTAACCTCACATTTAGTGGTGGTGTAATAGAGCAGCTGCTCAGCTGCAGCCCCCAGGACAGAGCTGCCCAGGCAGAAAGATGTGCCATGCACACACACACACACGCACACACAACCTAACCCTAACCACAGACCAAAAAAGTCAGCTTTCTTCCAGTTGGGGGCACGGCTCTTGCCCTCAGTTGGGATAGCCGTCCTCAATTAACTGGTGTTAAGTCTGAAATGTGTCTCTGTAAGGACGGGA
This sequence comes from Serranus cabrilla, assembly GCA_903364295.1. Taxonomy (NCBI): domain Eukaryota; kingdom Metazoa; phylum Chordata; class Actinopteri; order Perciformes; family Serranidae; genus Serranus; species Serranus cabrilla. The sequence continues at coordinate 81,077 of CAFUXE010000546.1, read as the reverse complement.
ACACACACACACACAGGACACAGACACAGTAGGCAGTACACTCACTCTCAAACTGCACTGCTTTGTCAAGATGCATTTAGTACACCCGGCCTCAGACATTGTCAAACTTCTTCCTTTTTCCACTGAAAGAGAATCGAGCAGAGAGAACCTTGTAAAGGTCAGCAGTGAAGCCAAACCCACATTAAATGTGGCGTCCTCAGACAGCAGTGTGTCACTGCATGTCTGTTCAGTTAGTGGTTTGAAAAGACAGGTCCTTAAAATATCATGTATTTACATTTTCATTTAGGCCTTTTTACAGGTGTAAAAACATCTTTATTATGTGATGTGCATGCACCATCATTGTGAAATCAATTATGAACCAAACACAAATGAGCCAACTCCTGTTAGTGTGTGGAGGTTAGCAGTACTCCTGCTTTTCTAAGTTTTCATGGAAATGCTTCCTGCTTTTTTTTTGCTCCCAGTAACACCAACAAACAAACAATGAGTTTAAGGGTGTTTCCCATCAGCCTGAATTTCAGGGAAAGAAAGTCATGCAGTGTAGCCCCTAATCACACTGACTTTTACACTTTTTACACAACAGCTCTAATAAAAACAGGTCTAATAAAAACTCAAGTTTGAGTGATTGATTTGATCCTAAAAGAAATGCCACTGTTCGTCCAAGGTGCATGACAGACCGATAGGGTTAGCCAAAAGCTTACAGAGAATATATTTGCACTGTGATCTGAATAAAGTTATTTTCATTGATGACATTTTGCTGTATGCAGAGCATCTTACAAAGATAAATCTTGAATAGGAATGGTAACTTACTGTACATGTACTATATGCATGAAACTAATTAAGTACAGAAAGTTTACACATCGTCTCTTGGGGTTTGAACAGCAATTCATGGAAACAGAAAATTATGAACTAAAGCTTGAGATTATATTGAAGAACAGCAGGTTCATCACTTAACTTGTAGACAAGCAGAAGCAAACTAGAGAATTGGAAGGTGAGAAACCTCTTTATTATCTCTGGGTGAAATCCACGACAAGGTTATAATAGCTTTGACTTTTGACCTTAATTTTAGTTTAGTTTAGTCCGTTCAATATAGAAATATATATTATGTTTTAAACCAGGCAATACTGTTTCAGTTTAGTTTATCATTTCAGTTTCCAACAATATTTCTCGCTGCTTATTTGTGATTGAGTTTTCGATAATAACCCTGCCTCACCCTGGATGGTAATGGCAGCCTGAGAAGTGTACTCGCTGTGGGCCGCTGCCCTTACGTAAGTGCATTGATGCAGCGATGGGATGAGCTTGTTTGAGTGTGTGCGCCACAGAGAGGGTAGTGATTAGCTCCAGGCTTGCGAGTCAATTAACCGCCTTTGTTTACTTCCACAGAGTGCCTTCCATTGTTTTACACTAAACCCTCCAGATAGAACAACAGCTGCTCTTTTCCTCTCGTTGTTTAATCTCTCCAACATCCACTTTCAGTCTCTTCTCTCATCCGTCACTTATCCAACTATGCTTTTTTTTTTCTTCCCCGATTTACTTCCATCGTCTCTAATTCACTGCATCACTTACACCTCTTATCTTACATCCTGTTTGTCTTCATCCGCCTCGAAAATGGGATAGCATTAATGGTGCACGCTGAAACTGTAGGGACGTTGACTCGTCTTCTTTCTGGGCGAATCAGGCCAGTTTGTTGGAGCGCAGCAGCAGCAGCAGCAGCAGTAGTAGTACAGTAAGTGGGAGCTTCCCCGGGGCAGTTTCACCGATTCACTACCATCCGCTGAGCCGTAAACTATTATTCATGTTGTCCTGTGCTGTTAAAGCTCTTTGTGATTGTGAGAGATGGGGATAGTAACTCTTGTTATTTTTGTCTCATGCTTGAGTACTCGCACACGCTCTCACTGCGCCTACTCTCTCCTCCCCCTCACCTCACATCTCTCCATCTGCTTTCCTCCCATCTTTCCCTACATAGAAAGCCTTTTCTGAAGTTTTTTTTAATCTCTCTACAGTGACTTTAGGAGGAGCTTTTGGTGATCTCCAGTTTCTATTTGATCATATTTTTTTTAACTTTAGAAATTGTCAAAACTCAACTATTTCTTATTAATTTGTCACTTATTGCCTGTTTTTATTTTCTTTAAGGCTTCTGGCAGCAGAGGGCTCGGAGCCTCGCTCAATGAAAGAAGAAGAAGAAGAGGAAGAGAGCAGCGAGGAGGAGGAAGAGGAGCTGTCCCCTGAAGAACAAGGTACACACGGAGATTACTTTCCTTTTTATTTTTACCCGATCACATCCCCTCCTGCTTGTCCCGTCACTTATCGATTCGCACTGTAATGTTATCGCGATATCCCACAGTTCACCTGTTTGTTTTTCACCCTCCACCTGGATACAGAGTGTCCTCTGCAGCGGTGAGGGTGACTAAACGCAGAGTGACGGAGCGCGGTGGAGGGCTGGTAGAGAGGGATCTGTTTTGGAGACGGCTCCTGTGTTCTGTGTGCTCTTTAAAGACACACACACACACTGTGTCACTATGACCGCTTTCTGACCTATGTGCACACACACACACACACACACCTCTCTCTCTGTCTGTCTCAGACACAGAGATGTGAGTTGAGCTGCAGAGCACACGCATACAAACACACACACACACACGGAACAAAGCTGTAGAATTTTAACAGCTTTCCATGCTCGCTTGTTGTTTCACATTTATATCAAAACTATGCAGGTAAAAGCAAGAGAACAGTCTGGAAGCTGCAAATCCGATCAATATAATCCAACCGCAGAGCTGGCGCCTCAGCAGTTTTCCACACACAGTTGCACAAGCCAGCTTGTGCCACCTATAGGAAAGTTTTAACATCAGTTTTAGAGCAGGTGAGGACTCGCTGATTCCAAAGGACGTAGGAATGTTTTACCTTAATGTAAGCCCCCAGCTCTGAGCCTAACGCCACCCACAAAACAGGATTGAGCAGATAATAAAACTGGTTCGGTACATATTTCTTTGTAGAAAAAGTATTTGTTAAAGTTAAAGGTTTCCTGTTGGGTGTTAGACCTCTTGTAGCGCTACAGGGCCCTTGTAAACATCCACAAACTGAATAATATATAATATAATATCCAATTTAAGTGTTAACAGTGTTAACAAAACTTAAAGCTGCACTGGGAAACTTTTGTCTCACCCATCTGGCAGTTAAAGTTATTACACAAATACTGTCATAGCTTCCATAATATTTATAACTGCGAGCAAAAGTGAGTGAGCAACATTGGTTGACTGCATTTCATGTCCTGCTCATGCGATGATGTTATGCAGTTAATAAACTATTAGTTCTGAGCACAATAAGCAGTTTCTGCTGTGCCAGCGTGGCACCACGATCTCCGGTATCCTGAGAAATAAAGAGTGTTTTCCCCGACCGGGATCGGCTGAATCAGCATTGTGTCAACTCGTTTGGCAAGTCCAACAATCCAGCTTTCAGAGACTTTATTGCTGAGTAGACATTATTCTGACCTTCAGTGCTACTTTAAATCTCCACCCTTCACAGATGTGTGCACAATAAAATCCTGCATATCCTAAATTTGTGAGTGGTGCATCACTCACACTTATAGGCCTTGTCTTTCCTAGCATCACATATATTCTGTGCCCCCCCCCTTCTTTTACCTTCTTTTACTGCAGCTACCATCTATCTCAAGGTTGCAGCAAACATTGAAAGTGATTTTTTTCTAAAATAAGCCTCATCAGTTGCCTCATGGTGTCCCATTTTGAGTCTGACCCCTTTTAAAGAAAGTTTGTCCAAAGAAAAATATGCAGAAGTTCTTTATGTGAATGTGGAAAAGTACATAAATCTTTCTGTTAAAATGAATTAAAAAGAAATGAATAAAACATGTAATTCTGATATTGATCTGAGGAGTCATAATAGTAGTAAATTAGCAGTTTAATTAAATGCTCAAGATGCTGCGCCCGCTGCTTTCAGCAAATCAAAGTCATTTCAAATGTGTCCTCCTCTGCAGCCAAAAAGTCACATTTTCAAATGATGAGGAAGATGCACTACAACGAGGGCATGAACATCAAGCTGGCACGCCAGCTCATCGCCAGCGAGCTCGAAGAAGACGAGGACGCAGACGAGGAGATGAGGGACGACACAGAAGAAGCGAGGGAGGACGTCGAGGAGACGGAGGAGACGGAGGAGACGGAGGAGATCAGTGTTGACCCGCCACAGGAAGGTAAGGAGAGGGAGCACCGGGTCCGGATGAATCATTTGGACACTTTCCAGTCCTGCAGTGTTTCAGCGTGTGTAAAGTGGCGAGGGCGCTGTGACGTTGACGCCTTGTAAAGTATAGTTAAGGTGAAGAGGTTCAGAAATAATGGCTGTGCGCCCTGATGCACGCTGTCACGGAGGATGTCATTAGATTTAACAGCTGGCTGCTGTTTGTTTGTGCCGCCCTGTGGTTCAGTTACTCACAGAGCTGCAGCAGGAGGTTTGCTTTTCAAACGAGACTCTGTTTTAACCCGCTGTGTGCACAAAGGGCTCTGATGAAAGATTTGTCTGCACAGTCAGAATCAGAAGCCTTTATTGTCATTGTATAAGTAAATAAACCCTAATTAGCAGTGGCACTCAAGAGATGCATTTTCAACATTAAAAAAAGAACACTGGCCATTCAATAAAGCTAAAATTAAATATAGAAATACTATAAAATGTGAGCGTAGTAATCAGTGTTGATTGCAGCATGGAGATAATAACATCAGTTAGATCTGCACAGATGCTGATCTAGCGAAACTTCTTTATGCATACCTACAAATATTTTATAAAAGAATATATTTAGACAGGCTTCTACCTCTTTGGGCAGTTATTAATTTCTTGCAGGATGCAGAGCGATCAGATAATGTATCTATTTGTGGCTACTCTCACTGTACGTTTTAGCTTGTTTTGTTCTTCAGTTGATTGTTTTCTTTTTCTCTGCCCCAGTATCAGCCGTAAGCACAAACTAAAAAACAAAAACGTCATGAGATAACACACTAATCACCGCTGAACTTTGTCTGACTCTTTGGTTTGCACGCTGTCGATCATTTCATCAGACTCTGCAGGGAATCAGACCTGCTGACGGGCGTTCAGAATAACTATCGAAAGAGCCAGTCTGCTCAGTAATCATCTCGTTTGTTTATGTGGCTCACATGGAGGCTTCAGTATCTAACTGACACTGTTTCATAACCATAACAGACAAAAAAACTCAACTCAAAAACAAAACTCATTTTAGTTTAGTATACAAGTACTGAGATTTCAGTTTGGGAAGTAATGTAAGGAAATGAATTTCTAACAAGAAAAAGTGTGTATGAACCCCAGTGGAAGCATCAAAAGGTTCACTGGAGGGCAAAACCAAACTTGTCATTTTGAAGACTAATTATATTGAAGATATGAAGCTAGATGTCAGATCTTTTGTGAAAGTGATGTTACCGCTTTTTAGTCACTGATTTGCTACAGCTCCTCTATTCAGAGGATCAAAGTAGAAAGAGAACAGAAGAAATTGGGGAAATGTTACATTTCAATTTTTCTGGATCTCAGTCTATCTCCACATGTCTCTCGTTTGTTCTCCAGCTGATTCTCTGGACTCGTAGACGAGGCTTCTCTCCCACCTTCAGCCCCGCGTGTCGGCTCCGGATCCAGACAGACAATGCCACTGTGCTCCGTGTTTTTTTAACGCTGGGCCGTTCAACAGACACCGCTTCACCACGCATATAACAAACCTCAACAGCCAATAACCTCCCGGTCACCTGTCTGTCTCTACTTTTCCTTAGAACTGTGCAATATAACCTTCAAACGCTCTGGTTTTTTAACTCCCAGAATCAGTAAAACACACAAGAGAAGACTG
>CAFUXE010000546.1:55380-75149 GCA_903364295.1 Serranus cabrilla | reverse complement strand
TGGCACTGAAGAATATGTGATTCTGACCCTGAAAGGAGGATCAAGGCCTTTTGTAAAAAAAACAAACTGCTGGATACCAGGACTCCCGTCTGGCCGCTCCACAGTCCTGCAGGCCACAGAGCCAGTACGTCAGCCCTGGAGGAAGCCAGGGGAAACCCCACGGCCTCACTGAAGGCATATCTGAGACATGACGACGGCGCTTTTAATGGGTACACTTCAAGAAGGCTTTTAGTTTTTGTTTTTTTTTGCTTTGTGACCCACCATTGTGTTGCATTTCCTCCTTCCGTACTTTTTGTGATAAAAGAAACAGTCATGAGGTTGTTGTCAGGTGAGCTGTTCATATTGGCATAATAGGGATATTATAATTAAGGAGCTATATATTAGTGTCTAAAAGACAACATCATCTGATTTCATCATTAAAAACATCAAAGCAACATGCTTACTCTCAATTGGCCTAATGTTCTGTGGTGGCTTTCAGCTCAAGATCCAGTAAACGACACAGATTGTAAGTATTATGTCGACACTTCGCTGCTTTTGCCGCAGAACTCTACGTACTCTCTCCACAAGCAAGAACACCAAACCTCATTCAAAATACTGGCAATTTAAAAAAAACGTGTATACCTCATGGAGCCAGCAGACTGTAGGGGTTTCTTTGTCTTAAATTAAATCCACTGATACATTTGGCATATATATTATCTATCAAGAAGCTTTTTTTCACTTCAGCAGTTCATCAGATACATTTTTTTCTTAAAGTAGATCCCAGGACAAGCTGGTGATAAACATTTTAAAATGTTCAAGACTGCGTCAGGCCCCTTTGTTTTTGAAATTGGCACTTAACAGATTTTATCCTTTATTATGAAAGTCGATGTTGAGGTTCAGCGCGTGCTACTGATAAACAGGACAGTGTCTTTAACAAGTTACGGCTCTAATGTAGATCTGACGGAGAAGAAATCATTATTTGTGGCGACTTCTCATTGCATAGAAGTTTCACCGGACAGAATTTGCAAGTAAAAGGTTATTTTGAGGAAAGTTCAATCATCTAGTTCGTTTAATTTCTCCCCGGCTTCATCTCCCTGATATTTAATGTTGTCGGATCTACTGAAGTGTCTTGAACGACGCAGCGTGGGAATGTCAAAGAACGAGTTGTTATTAATGCTACTGACTTTAGTTAAAGCAGATGTTGGCGGTGGAGGTAACCACTAAGGCTTATTGGAGGCGTTTCAAGGATTTTTGTAATGTCTGGGGTTCCTACGCAAGTGTCCAGAAAGACGATATGAAAAAGTCTCATAAAAATGTTGGATTTGTAAAAAGTACTGCTGAAAAAACAGACAATGATGACGGTGCAAGCAGAAATGGCACCCTGAGCGTAGGGATGGGAATCAAGAGCCAAATTGTCTGATCCATGAGAATCACTTCCTCTCATCAGTGTTTTTTTTCCTTGCTTGTTTTTTTGACGGTTGCACTTTGCAAAATAATTATATCAGCTTCGTGCATCTACGCTGCTGGAAACTTGCAACAAGGAGTCATGGTGGAGAGGAAGAAACGGTCCCTAGCGTGGCGACTTTGAGGCTTTTTATCCACACAGAAAATGGGTCATTTAAGAATCAGACTGATAACCAGAATCTATTTTGGCAATGTTGTCAATAAAATCAAATTCATTCCCATCCCTACCTGACAGAAAAGTCTGTAGGAACTCCGAGTATGTCTTGTGTTGTGGACTCTTAATTTCCTTCTGACCCTTTAATTCCTCACTGTGACTGAAAGTGTTGAGCTCTGTATCATGGGAGTACAAAAAAACCAACAGTATGACTTCTGCAAACGTCCCTTTGCAGTTAATTTTGTTCCCGTGGTTTAGTATTTGGTGGCGTTTTCTCTCCATGATAGTATAAAGGTTAAAGAGACTTCCTTTCGGCCGTTTCCACCAACCAACAAGCTCACGTCCGAGCAGCTAATTTCACATGATTACTGTAGAGAAACAGGAATGACTTCATTGTGTTCACTGACTGTGTGAGCAGATACAAAAGACAGCTGCAGAGAAACCTTATTTATGTTCTCCCTTAAGACAAAAGGACAAAACTGTCCCGAACATGACTGACATGATCACCCGTAGGTGGTTATTACCTGTCAAATGTGCCTCTTCTGTATTTATGTACATGTGTGTAAAATGAACAGGCTATGCTCCGTGTTACAGGTTGTTTTTTTCTGCCTCACGTCTCCACTGTCTTGCTTTTTGTTATTGCACCTCCTCTGGTTTTCTAAGGAAGACAGACAGATGTCTGTCTGTCTCAAAAATGACGTGGATGTTTCATCCATGTGTTTTTGTATTTCCAGTTTGCATGTCCTTAATCATCAGATTGTGTGTATTCTGTTTTGTTTTGCCAGCTATCATTAAACAAATGTTGTTAGGAGCTGAGTGTCTGTTGTGGCTCATCTTTGATATGAGAAGTCAGATACCTAAAAGATGAATGATGCAGAAAATCCCAAACTGTCTGATTAAAGCCTCGAGAGGACTGGAGTTAGAGCTTTTCTCCTCACACAAACAACAAAGATTTACTCCTTTTATGGCTTTGATTTTGTTATTCTTTTTGCTTGTCTCTTTCCATTCATTGACAAGCTACTGTAAATGATCTCTAGTCTGTGATCATCATGTGCCACTGGCACCAAAAAAACAATAGTTTTAATCAAAGTTTTATCAGACCTTTCATATGTCTTGCAGTGATGGTAAAAGAACCTGTATTTTATTGCTCCATTGAAAATCTTTATTTAGTTTGAATTAAACTCAAATGTGTTTTTGCAACCTTCGGCCCTTTCCAAAGCATTTACAATCGATGTGTTTACAATGCCAGGATATGTAACACTTAAATTTCTCTACATTCTCCTTTCAACCAATTACATATACTATAATTATACTTCCCTAGACTCACCCAACATATGAGATAAATCCTTTTAATGTTGTGCAGATTAAATAAACTGCAAACAAACAGGAAATGTTTCCTATGCTAGTTAACTATCTAAGGATATTTTGTTTTCTTTGACAGAAATTAATACAAATAAAGCAACATATAGAGTAATATAGACTACTTGATTAAAATCAATCTGATAATCAACCTGATAAACAAAATAAAATTGCTTTATTATTATTATTATTATTATTATTATGTTTTTACATTTGTCATATCTTTTAAATTCCCCCCTTATATTTATTTTTCAAATATCCATTGTTTTCATTTATTTAAAATATATATTGCTATCAATTATTGTATTTTTTTCTTAATGAATACATCAATGAACGTATTTATTTCTGTATTTCCCCCCATTTATTTTTTAATTTAATTTAATTTAATTTAATTTAATTTAATTTAATTTAATTTTTTATTTAGGCAACCTCCTTGAAATGGCAGTACCTCCCTCTGACCACCAGATGGCGCCGTTGCACAGTACATCTGCCATTCCCGTTGGATTTCTAGTAACTAATAGGATAAAACAAGGAACTGTGTTAGTACAAGGATAATCCTGCATGTTTGGTGTTGAGTGGGTTTACAGCTCAGAATGAAATATCACATGTTTTACCGTATTCGTCTTGTTAACGTTTTAGTGTGTTTTGTACTCGAGGAGTGATTGTGCAATGAAATCTCCGGGATGAAACACGGTGGAGTAAGAAATAAGGAGGCGTCCTGGAAGCGTCTGTCAACTCGCACAAAGATCGTGTAGAAAAACGAAGAGGTGTTACTCTTGCTGAGTTTTCGTTGCCAGGCTGATCTCCTTTAGCAGAGTGAGCATTATTTTTCACGTGTTTGCAAAGTATTAAGAGAGCCAATAATATTGCTGTGATATTAATTATTTTATGACTTTACAGAACTGAAAACATGCTAAAGTAAAAAAAAACATTCAGTAAGTGACAGCAGAACATTAAAGCCAGCGAACTTCTAGCCACCATACCTAATCACCCATGGTGAAAGCAGCATTTGTCATCCATCTATTTTTAAATGTAAGAGTGATCATCAGCTGACTGAACACTTAATGCTGAATCAAAGAAGGACAAATGCTGGAGGCTTGATTTCTATCTTAGTTTGTCAACATAAAGGACTCAAAATGAAAAGCAATGAGTCTTTTCTAAATCTAATTTATTGACACACATTTACAAGATATTCAATAAAACAATGTCAGGTAAATGTACAATAAACAATATAAACAAAATTAAAATTATAGGGCAAATATAAAAGAACAACAGACAGACAGTAGGCAGTGAGATCTCCCCACGTCCCAGGAGGCTTGAGTAAATAAAATCTGGGCAAAAAAAATCAGAGTTCAGCCTCTTTCCTTAACCTGTGTGTCGGCCGGAGGCTGAGTAGTGACCCATCTGTCCCAGTGTAGAGGATCTGTGTGTGAGTCAGTGGTGTCTGCGTTGAAGAAAAGCTCCTCTCCCACTGGCTGCTATGACCTAGCTACCGGACGGCACTTTCTGCTCCAGGACTGACCGCTGCGGCTGAAATAGTTTCTCTTGAAGCGTTTTTTTTCTGGGGCAATCACACATTCAACATACAGTCTTTTATGGTTGCATCGCCGCGACTTTTTAATCGTAGCTGCTGGCCTCTGGGGCTAGCTGGCTAGCAGAGCAGTGACAGAGTGGAGCCAGCTGGTCGGACAGAGGTACAGTAACGTTAGCAAACAAGCTAATTAGCCTGGATTACTGTCTTTAATCAAAGAGAGCGCAAAGTCTGCGGGTTTTCCTCACTGCGGCAAAATGAAGATCACTGTGGACTTCGAGGAGTGTCTGAAGGACTCCCCACGGTTCAGGTGAGTGATGACAACCGGGCTTTTTGTCCCCGCTTCTTTATTAATTCATCACAGGGAAAAGTAGTTAGCTGCCTGCTAACTCAAGCTAATCAGCAGCAACCAGCGAGCTGTTTGCTGCCACTTTTCTATTTCTGTCTCGAAGAAAGCTGGGGCCAGCCGGGGAGGGAAACCAAACATAAACTCACTGACCAGTGTGGCAAGCACATATGAGCAGCAGCAAACTGCTCTGGAGCCAGTTTTCTGTTTATAAATTATGTAAAGATGGGAATGTATATTAAAAATGAATGCAGGAAGGCACAGTCTGTGCCAGAAGTCTTAATTTGCCATTGTTTAAAATGTCAAGCTTACAGTAAGAGGCTGTATGACGCTGTCACTGTATAACTTTTATTTATTTATTATGTGCAGATAATCACACTATCCTTCTTTCTTTATATAGTATTTAATTCCAGCGAAGAATGAAATACTATTGCCAGCTTTTACTGGGAGGAGTAGGACTGCAACTAGTAATTTATTTCCATCATCCATCAGCTATTTTCTCCATTCATTCATTGGTTAAAAAAAATCCTAGAAAAAAATCCTAAATTGCCATATTCTGATTATTAATTTTAATATTACTGAAGATAACGAAAATGCAATAGGGAAATTTATGAAGTTAAAACCAGTGATTTTTTTAATTTTTGTTATTTCATTTTTTTTCACAATAGAATTATTGATTAGGTTGTCTATTTTTTTTTCTCGATATTTTTTTTTTAATTAATTAATTAATTAATTAATTTTAACAACCTGCACAGTGCTTGTAAAATAACAGTCACCTAACACACCAACATAGTTGTAATAATCAAATAGTAATGACCATTTATTATTATTCCCATTTGTTTTTATAGCTTTGGTACTCTCAGTATTAGCTATTAAATATATATTTAACAAGATCCCATTGTTTTAAGCACATGATATCAAAAATGTGTGGAGGAATCGATGCTTTTGACAGCCATATTGATAAAATGTCTGAGTCCTGTGAAAAAATGAGCTCCTCAGCAGTTTTGTCAGGTGGTGGCTGTTCATGTGATGTATTCCTGGCAGCAGTGTCACGTCTGACATCATCACTCACAACTTCTTCTTTTTTTTTTCAAATCATCAAGCCTTAAAGCTGTGTGAAATGGGATGTTTGCTCTCCACTTCCTCCTCACTCACTCTTTGGTTTTCCAGAGATTTGAGAGAACGCCTCCTTCCTCCCTCTGCTCCCTTCGCTGTTGCTGCAACATCCTCTCGCTCAGAGAAACGAGGAACAGATGTTAGAAAGTTGTTTGCAGAACAATGAAGCATTTTTTTTAAACTTTAGGATCACATAAGGAGGTCGAATGAAGGGAAACTTCCCAGTCAGCTGTGTTACTTAGAGTTGGCTGTGGTGATAAACACCCCAGTGTATTAGCAGCACTGTGTGGGTGTAAAGATCTCAGTCATTATTATAATCGTATTAATTTATCTTCCATCTTGTATTTCTTTATAACAAGTTTGTCTTTTTTTATGGCCAGTACTAGCTGCAACTTGGGATGTAGTCTGTGAATTTCCCTTTTTTTCCCCACTTTGCGTCATCATCATCCTCACACACACTCACCTTTGCTTCTAACATAAAGTGCTGAGTCACTGTTTGATGTGATGTTCAGTTTATCAAACAAAGTGAGGAAACTACCTCATCTTGACCATGGTCAGAGGATGTGGTGAACAACATGCATTGTTTTCCTGAAACTGAAACCTTTAACCAACAACTATCAGTCCATATGATACTTCTATTTTTTATTCAACTTTATTTTTTCCAGTTTTTAAAACTGTTTTGAATACACACATTAGAAATGTTCTCTTCATCCTACAAGATAAAAATCCAACATTTATTTTCTTCTGTCCTTTTCCTCATAATGTTACACCAGCTTCTCATCCCGCCTCTCATAATCAGTCATGTCATGTATTGTTTATTCTCTTGACCAACCAAATGTACATTTCATCGTCCAACTGTCCACATTTAAACCTACACCCATGTCATCCTTATAGGTAGAGAAAAGCAGGAAATCTCTGTATTTGAGAGGCTGAAAACAGCATTTCTTCCATTTTGCAATCAATTAATCAACTAATTGTTGCAGCTCTATTGGTCAGCAATTTAAATATATCAGTGTTTTGAGAGACTGACATGAGCAGTTTTAAAAAAAAATTTTTTTTTACATTTATTGATGAAATGATTACTCAAGGAAATAATTAGCATGTTAATCAATGAAGAAAATGATCATTTTGTACCTTTTTTAATTTTTTAAAATCTCCACTAATGTTATTTTTTACAGTCAGTCCAGATCTTCCTGCCCCAGACTCGACCCCCATGTGTCTCACACAAACATAATAAAGAGTTGCTATATATAACGGGAGCTTCTAAATGTAGGTTATCTTGTGAAATATGGTTCCTTTTTCCTAAATAAACCATCTTTGCTCTTTATAGTACTTCCACCTCACTGTTCGTATAAAGTTTAATTGGGAAAATTCTCTTTGTGTCTGTAGAATAATAGCCGTTAGACTTGAGCACCAACTGAATATCCAAATGATGGATCTCCGGTCTGTGTTGTATCACGTTAGTGTGATAAGAAGACACTTCCCATGATCCTCTGCAACCAGGAGTCCAGCTGAGCACACAGCCCGGCCTCTGTCTGTATTTTTAGGAGCATTTGTCCTTCAGGAGAGTCATCTTTCAAAGTTTCCTGGTGGTTCATCCTGATGGGTTGGGACTCATCATTTCACAGCACAGTTTTCCACTCCGACCACCATCGTTTTTATTCTTATTTTCCATCCCCCACTGTGTTATGTTTGGCGGAGGAAGAGGACATAACGGGAGAGAATGGATGAAAACATGGACATATACACCAGTGTGGAGCAACTCTCACTCGCTCAACATCTGTTTCCATTTTGGTGTTTGCTTTTAACTTTGTGCCAGAGAATATGGAGCCCCCAAATGTGGAGAGGGTTGTTTTCAAGTGGTAATTTGGCACACCCCACGTTTTTTTTTTTTTCGCTCTCATCCTCGTTTTAGTTGGGAAGCTGTCTTTGGTCATAAACCATGCTTTCAGCCCGGAGGAGAGATGCACTAGTACAAAAATTATGTATTTTTGGCAGTAAACCCTGGTAGCCTAGTTTTCCACTTGAGAATAGACTTTAGACTCAGCCTTTCCTGGCTCCTCTTCAACTATGAGAGTTGAAAATTCCCTCCAGACGGCCGTAGCTTCTCTCCCCACATGTATACAAGTAAATGTTTTACATATTTAATTTGCTTTTCTGACCTGCAAGGTCCCAAAGGAGGCTAACATTTGCAATATTATTTCCATATCAAGTGTGCAGTATGCTTAAAAAAAGAACTATGTGAGTAAATTCATGAACAAACTACAAAATGTCCAATATATTTACATTAATTTGCAATTATTATTTTTGTTTTGGTATGTTATGCATGTGGTGACCAAGTAGAGGAAAGGAAAAGACTTACTATATATTATACAATATATACATCTACACAATTATTTATACACAGATATAACTGGTTCTATATATAAAAATGGAGTAAACAGGGTGTAAATTATTCTAACTAAAGATAACAGGATGAACAGAATAGATAAAGAGATGGAGAGTTTTTATAAGTTGTTTGTATTGGTAGAGTTGTAATTTCTTACTTTGTTACCATCCCATGAAAAATATCAATATTCAATATCCATTTTCAATACCACAGGGCAAATGTGACCTATTTTTTCTTATTTTCATTGGTTTTAAATGGAGAAATGGAAGTAGTATAGTGTTGTACTGTAGCTATAATAAAGTGCAAAAGAAGATGGATCAGCTTATACCCATGAATCATAGCATCGATATTTGGAAAATTATTGAAATGGTTTAAAAAATGTAGGATTGATACTTCATCAGAACATTTTTGAAGCTGAAATATTGCAATATCTGTCCCTTAAAAGAAAGCATAACTCAAAGAGATTAAAACTAAAACCTTGCATTAGAAAGGTTGATGGGTTTTTACATGAAGTCTTGGACTGGAGCTGCCTAGAGCTGAGCTGATTGCTGTAATGAGCAGCAGCCTTCCTCCCTGTCTTCACCCACTTCTTAATCTTGATAACATGATTGCTCGCTCTTGATTGGCTTCGCTGAGTCCGAGCTCGGGCCAAGTGCCACGTTATGAAGTCATCGTTCAAACAGCTCCAGTTGCCGTTTCCCCCTGAGTCATCGACGGCAGCTGTAGAGCCGCAGATCGCTGGCAGTCTCCTCTAATACAGGACCAGAGCCCGATGAGGAGCGTCCTGCTCCGTACTCGCTGAGCAGAGTCCCGTGGGAGTCCAGCTGCGGGCTTGTTAGCATGCCGGGCGTGTTGCAGTTTGACTTAATTGAGTGTGTTCTTTGAATGGTTATTAATTAAGGAAATTAAGAGCTAATGAAATGTGAAGACTGAATGTTCTGCAGCTGTATTAGTGCTGCAGTTGTATTTCAGTAATTAAGGGGCCACATATTACATTCAAAAGTGTTGTTTTTCACCAACTTCTGACATTTGTAGTGGCCGACTGATCTGGGTCCTGATGCTGATATGTAGAGAGCAAGGAAGCTGATGGCTTGTATATTATGCCATTATCATGCTTGTGGAGATGAGACACAAAATGACTGAACTTAAATAAACATTTGTTTAAGAGCTATAAGTCATATTTCCGTCAATTAATATCTAAAGTTAGAAAAGCTGTATTGGCCGATCGTGAAAATTACGTAAATGAGTAATTGGCAAACTGTTTAATTGGGCACTTATTTGAAGGCCAAGCAAGTAATCCATTCATCCTGAAGATCAATACTGTAGATACATTTATAATGAAAGTAACAGTTAGTTGCACACCTAGTTTACCTCAAAGTTGTTTTTCCTGTTCCACATATTTGATTATCACACCTCAATCTTGATAGTAGGTTCTGAAAATGCTTGTGACTCTCCTCAGTCTGTTTTCTTTTAACAACTTGTGTAAGACGAAGGAAACAGAGGATGTTCAGTAACTGCAAAATTGTCCTTCGTGAAGACAAGTAGAATTTCCCAGGAGCCCACGTAACTGTTTATCTTTAAGTAATGAGCTCATCTTGTTGATGTTGTTGTTGAAGTGCGTCCGTCTAATGGCGGGTTTTTACCACAGCGGGACCCCCCACCCTCCATATCACCACTGCCCCGCTCTCTAACAATTACAGGATCTACGTCACAGCAGTGGAGCTCTCCCCATTCTTCACATTTCCATCCACAGTAACGGATTCAAAGTGTTGAATTGTCTGCTGCCATTGTCACATCAGTCCAGTGGAATAAACGTTAAGCCTTCCCTTGTGGCAAAAATACAGTGTAAATTAAACGGCAAAAAAGGAAACTCCATGTGTTATTATAAGTATATTATAAGTAAGTTTTTTTGCAAATTGGGCAGGTTTGAAGGGCTTTACTTATCTTCTTGTTGGATTTTAAACGATCATGTCTAAAGAGAAAATGTAGCCAAATATAAGCTTAAAATGGTGATAACTTTACCAAAACTAAATAATTCCCACTTAACAAATACTGGAAAAATCATTTACTTCTGAGCTCCTCATGATTGACTTGGCCAAGACCAACAATCACGTGACAAAATTTCTGTTAAACTCTGACTGAACTCGAGGCTGTTTACACAGATCAGAGAGGAGAGGACAAGAGAGGTTGTAAAAATGTAAATAGTTCAACATGTATGGCATGTGGAGCGCCCATTTCTGGAAAATAAATACATTTTTGAGATTTATTTTGATACTTTCTGGCAGTATAACTGTTAAACTGCACACAAGGCTTTTTTTTCTAGTTCTTTCTGTGAAACAGTTTGGGGTTCAGAGGGTTAAAGGCAGAATCATCAGAGAGACGAGGAGCTGACAAAACACTATTGGACACGATCCAAAATATAATTAGAAAACATCAAAGCTAAGTTGTAATGCGGGGCTATTCAGCTGTCAGACGTATCTAAATTGGATTAGTTATAGTCATTTGGAAGTAAGCCTGTGGAGTTTGGAGCTGGGAAATATAAATATGGGATTAGACTCACATACTTAAAATGAAATGACTCCGTTTGGGACTGAGGCAGAACATTTATTATGACATTAGGGATGCATTTGAGGACTATTGTCAATATCAGTTAGTGGATCTTCCCATTATTATTTTGATGAATTGAGTTTTTCTTCAGCTTGGACAAAAGAAGAAAAATGCAAGTTTTCTACAATGGAAACAGATTTCAAGTCAAGTGCAGAACATCTGCATTAGAAAATACCTCTCAGTTTGGAGGATTGTGGAAATGTGTGTAGAGCAGATGGTCTTGGAGTGTCGGCTCGAGTCTTTGAAGTGCTGAGGTCTGTGCCACGGATCCACAGGAGACGCCATTGTGTTGGCAGCGTGAATGACAAACCTGTTCAACTGCCTCACTCCTGCATGCAGAGTGCGCACAGCCCACTGGCCCGCTGCCAGCAGCCTCACTGAGCCAGAGAGGCGGCACTCTTTGTTTTGGTTCATGGTCACTGAATCACTGCGAAAGAATTAGGTGTCTCCGTTTTTTTATAGAAGACGTTGCTGTGAAGTCGGAGCTGTAAGTGATCGGCGGACGGCGAGTAGCACAGAAAGCATCTCAGGCTTTGTTTGTGTCTGTTGTTTCTGTTGGTTGGTTGTTGGCAGCGTAAGAATTTTAGTCACCCACTTCTAAAATAACACCATTTTATGTAGATGTTTACTCAGTAACTACAATAACACACGTGCACCAATTTAAGTGGATTCCCGGGCAACCCTCTGAGTGTTGGCGCCATGTCTCTTCGTCACAGTTTGAGGTGGTATTATGGCTGCTGCTCTACATTACGTATAGATCGTACAGTGACTGTACAAGTATTTACTGGCCTATGGGGCTATTTGTTCTTGTTTATTTTTGTAGTTATTTTTCATTGCTGGAAGAATTCATGTGCAGCTTTATGAGGAATACATCTAAAATCATAATGTATTCCTCATAAAGCTGCACATCAATTATTCCAGCAATGAAAGTGTAGCCAAATATCAGCCTAAAATGGCGATTTTTCTTCCAAATCACTTTATTCTACGTATCTTAAAATTTTGCCAAAAGTAAATCACTTGCACTAATCAAATACTGTAAAAAAAAAAAAAAAAAAAACACGAAATTCTGCGCTCCCAGCACAACTGAGAAGCCATGACTGTAACGTGACAAAAGTTTTGTAAAATTTTGACTGAACTGCAGGCTGTTTACACAGAGCAGAGAGGAGAGGACAAGAGAGGATGCAGCCTTCCTCATTTTGCCCCTAATCTAACTTCTGTTTTCTCTTTAGCACAAAAAGTAGACAATAGAAGTAAAGGAGTCATGTTGGTAGTATGTGGAGCTGGCAGCTGTTGGGTTATAAGATTAGATGTAGACGATGTAAACTAGGCAGAGTGACAGTTTAGGAAGTGTGAGCATGTTGCTCCTCCCCGTCTGGCGTAAACTGTCTCCGTGTCCGTTTGCGTGATCTTGGTCAACTTAAAGCGAAAAAGGACCCAAACACTCCCTCAGTGAAGCTGAATTGGCCTCTTTCTCACTGATGTGGTTTACAAGGCAGGCGTTTTTTCTTCTTCTTTTCATGCACTGTAGTCTCCTTCATACCACACGTCTCTCTTTATTTAGCCCCGAGCTTCAGCCTCACACCCAAACAGCAACTTCAAACCAGGATGTCTTAGTTCCCTAATTTATATTGTTCCATTTAGTGAAGAAGCTAGTAATCATATGTTGCTATTTCTTTTTATTCCTCTGCTGGAAGTTACCCCGCTTTGTCACAGAGGGAGAGTCCTATGTGAGCTGTAAAGGTCAACAAATGTGGTGGAAATGATTTGTCTTTGGTGCTGAATGAGTAAAGGCAGACACTGTGTAGTCACAGCAAATACACGTACAGCAGCTCACATGTAGCATTCACTCTTCTTTTTAAATAGAGTTGTCCTAGACAGTTTATTAGGATTTAGAACAATCAACTCCATTAAATAAAGTTTTGTGGCACTCAAAGGAAATTAAAGCTCAAACTAGTTAAAATAAAAATGTATCTGCAACTGTTTGATAATAATCACTTAGTTTAGAGTACCAATAATCTGCCTGTTATTTTCTCAACTAATCCTTTGGTCTATAGAATAGATAACAAATGTCCATCCCATCGTCTTAAAGTCCATGTTGATGTATTTAAATGTCAATGTAAATTTAATATGATGTAAATTCCATAACTGACCATTTAAAATAATTGGATAATATAGATAATAAACTGTTGCAACTCTAGATAGAAGTAATTTTTAAGAGAAAGTGCCAAAATTCACTAGTTCCAATTTATAAAATCAGAATATTTACAAGTTTTCTTACATTTCTAGCAGGTCGTAGGATGAATTTCAGAGAGTCCACAGAAAAAAATAAACCACAGGTCCAATCTGTAATCAGCAGCCAAAATAAATGAAATAATTCATGGCTTCTTCTCCATGTTTCAGAAGAAAATCCTTTAATGAATCTGCTACAAAACACTTGAAAAGAAAGGTGGCATATTATGACTGTGTTCTGGTTTATTTAGTTCAGTGAGATGCGATTACTTCCTGATTACATCTTAACACAGGGTCCTTACTTGTCCTGCTTGTCTGCTGCTTCCAGTTGCAGATATCAGATCTTTCATCTCTTTGCACTGAAAGCAAAGTACCTGCATGATCCGGGCTGTCTGCGTTATCACTCAGTCTACACAGTGTGTGCTGTTTAGAGATGCGAGCTTATTGACGCCATAATGCAACGTTAAAACAACACTGGATCAGTATATTGAGAAAGGTGATTTTTTAGGTAAAAAAAGCCTGCAGCAGGTTCATTTTTGACTTGTTTAGTAGTTGAATAAGAAAGTGATGCTCTTGAAGTTTGGGAAAACCTGTGATGGTTATTTTCTAAGTCTGTGAAAGTCTGAGAGTGTTCAGATAATCTCAGCCATGAAAATGATTCCTCATGGCCTTCAGCAAACTCAAAAGTGTTTATTTTTCTTTTTATTACATATAGATATTTTTCATTTTCATAAACACTCAACACCATTCTCGATCTTTTGTCCTCAACAGCGTGTTTTTCTCTCCCCTGCCCAGTCAGTGTCAGTTTCCGCCCCTCCAGAGGAAGATATTTCTTTGTCAAAATTAAGTTACAAAATCTCAGTTACAACTCACGTGTCTGTCAACTGAGTAGTAGAGGAGGTTGTACCAGCGTCCGGTTCTCCAGAGTAATTTATCTACTAGACTTGGTTAACAATCTGCACTAGTTTTATCGCTGAGCAATGTGGCCAAAATCTGCTTTCCTGTTGTTGTTTTTTCACGCCACTTCATATTCGAGCTGCAATGAATAGCTGACTAATCAATAAGTGGACTGACAGAAAAATAATCGCCACCTATTTCCATAATGGATTCATTGGTAAAGTCATTGCTCTGCTATTTCTGTATTTATTTAGTTCTAGCTGTGAATATTATTATAATGCCCACACTCACTTCAATCACAGTTAGTTTTGTGGAGAGATGGGATTCAGTTAGTGAAGTTTACAGCCTACCATGCTGTTACTCCTGCATCACTCTGTTTATAATGATGCCGCTAAAAAGTGCAGTTATATGACAAAATTTGAGAAAAATTTCAGTAAATATGCAGCTTTTGCTCTCGATTCTTTACATTATTGAACAAAGTTAATTGAGTGCAGGTCTGTGATGTTGCACTTTATTCCGTTGTTTCAACAAAGATGTATTCTCTCATATTATCTCACTCTCCTCAGAGCTACTTATGAACTGACAACAAACTATTCTCTTCATTATCTTGTTTTGAGAAACTGGGATTAAGAGATTTAGGTTTGTATAAAAGGTGATTTCGTTTACATGTGTGTGTTGTGCAGTGACTGAAGGACACTGTGTGACATTGTCGTTAGTGCTGCTGTGCAGCCTGGTGGGTAAAGAGAGAGAGAGAGAGGCTCTTAAGGGCCCACAAATCTCCTTATGCCAAGTAATTTATAGAATATAAAGTGAGCAATAGATCACAGGGCTGTTGGGTAGTTGCAGAGCTGTTATCTGTGTTCTTTGGTGTTCATGCAACTTGATTTTCATAACAGCCTTATGTCTTTAAGATCAAGCAGCTCTGTAGGTGTAATAAAACCTCGACCTACTCTAGCCATAAAGAAAAATACTTGTTTTATGTTCAGGCAATCTTGGTTGGGGGCTGTGCAATGCCACTCTAATTATTTCATGATTGAATATCTTTTATTTGTTAAGTGTTGGCATTTTTCATAATAAATGGAGACATTTGAGAAGAACTGGGACCCCGAATTAGATGTCCAGACTATGAAAGGGAATTTCTCTAAATTCCCTTTCTTTGTCTATTCTCTCTCTGTATGTATGTACATTGTGTGTGGGTGATTTGCACCGTGGCTATATGGGATTTAAATGTATTTTTCTTGTGCACAAGATGAGTAACCATGTTTTCTAGGAGTCTGTATCAGCACACATTTTTTTCCAGGGAAAAAGGAGGTGTATGTGTTAGAATTAAGAGTCTGTGCCTCCCGCTCTCTCCTGCTTTCTTCTGCTGCTCATTATCCAGACTCACGCTGGACATGCTCCAAGGTCAGAGCTGTGAGGCAATGGCCCAGATTTTCACTTTGCCAGGGCCCCTCCTTTTCTTATCCTCCGTCAGCACTTTCACAAGTTCACGCTGCAGGCTCAAGTTTCAAGATTAGAAGGAAGCAGTCATGTTCTCGTGGTTGCATTGGAAGCCAGAGAGCGGCTGGCCGGATTATTAAGGCTAATATTTGACCTTTTCCAGCCCATCCTGCCTTCGGTTCCCTCAGATTTACACCTGCACATGTGAGAGCTGCCCTTCACAGGTGTCCTGTTGTTCAGCACACCTGAGCAAACAAGGTCAAGTGCTTTTATCAAGGACAAACAGAAAGACAGAAAGGCGTTTGTTTCGGTTTTGCTTCGTCATTCCTGGATTTTAAATGTTACAGACTTGATTTTAAGTTGTAAGAATTTGCAAGGTCATGCTTCAATTCCTCAACCAGAGAGCTTCTATTGGACTGATTACTGACTGTGTCATTGTGGTGGATTCTGTGTAGAGATAATATCAGTGCAGTTATATCCCCTTGTGCTTATTTGGTCTGTGGTTGTTGGTAATATTGAGAGCCAAAGATTTTACTCACTTAATTTGCACCAGAAAAATTCCCTGTGTATAAATCTAGAAAAATATAAGGATAGGAGTCAGACACTTGAGCCCGTCAGCAGAAAACAGTTGTCATGTGGGTGATTCATCCAAGAAATGGACTTTGCCTGTAGCAACTGACAAAGGCAAACAGGGCGCACCACATGCTCTTTAGCTTTTGACCAGGATTAATGTCCCTGTGAAAGAGATGAGCTCTTTTATTGCTTTTGACCCTGTTTTACCCTCCCTGTCTACTTAAGACCGGAGTTCCTTCTGCTGTGTTTGGGTTCACAAAATGTTTTAAAAACACTACAGTGATGCAACTCTGTGACAGTGTTCCCATGCTGCAAGACACAGAAGATATAATAAGCTGATATCAGTTTATGCTATTCAGGTTTATGCTACAAACAAATGAACATTCAAAGAGACAGAACTGTTTTTGTTGTGCTAACAATAATAATGATTTGGTTCGGTCAGAGCTATGAAATATTAAATCATCCACGAAAATCCTTAGGCCTTTTAAAATAAAACCAGTATCAGCCAAGGGAAGCAGGTATTTGTCATAAATACATGCTTTTATACATCATATTGTTTATACAGTGGAGGATTAACACCTTAAACACATTTGAGCAAACTGAGCTCATGTCTGTTTCCGTAGGCACCACAGTTCGGTTTAGGCATGCCCACATTTCAGTTTAGTGAGTTAGTTGCTGTCTGTGCATGTTTTTCTGATTAATTAAGACAGCTGCAACATTAAGTTATTTCCTTAGCAAGCAAGTACGCTTATTTTTTAAAATTTTTAATATGGCAAGGTGTGAGCTCAGGCCCAGCAATGGAGCAGCACTCCTTAACATGGTGCTGCTTCTTGGCAAAATTCTGCTTTTTATTGCTGAGGACTCCCTGTTTTGATACCAAAAAAAACGTTCTGTAGATGAACACAGGAGTGCTCGGTCCCAGCACCTCTTGTTGAGAGCACTCCGCTCAGATCAGCCTCTTGTTTTTCCCCTGACAGTGACCAGATGTTGGCAGCTGTCAGTGTGACACCATACGGAAGAACAAACAGCTGGAGGGGGTTTGGGGAACGCCACCCGCTGCTACTGCAGGGTGTCACTGTTAATCCCTGTGCTTTAAACTGACACACGACACACGACACACACTCTCACACGATATCTTGTGAGAACAGTGGCATTCATTCAAGTGTTAAATTAATGATCTTATATCCAGTAATTTATACTGAGGACAGCAGCAGAATACACCCAGAGATCTAGACAATCAGTTTAATAAGAAATTAACAGAAAGGGACAGAATACTCCAGTAAAAATCAAACTTTCTGCATATTACTACTGTACTGCTAAAGGTGGAACATGCATCATCCTAAAGCTCTAAAATTGATGGTTTATGAACATACATTTTATTCTCTTTAATCCTGCATTGTTGCTTTGTTTTTTTTTACTGCTTTATGTTCCTGTGTGTTTTACCTTGTCGAGTGGAAAATTAGCACAAATTATACCTTTTAATGTGGCTGAAGTTGCCAGCATAAATAATGCAGAGTACTACGGTTGTAAACACAAACTGCTGTGTTGTTGTAATTGTTAGCGTATACATGTGTTCAAGCACAGCCAGCACCTTTCCTGCTGATCTGTGCCTGAGCAAGGTAAACTTGCATTTTACCTCTGTGTTTATTAGTAGAGCCACTTAAGAGCCACTTGTGTACTTTGTTATACTGGAGTGAGGTAACATTAACATGTTAAACTGCATAGATTATTATCAAAAATGAGCGCTGATTGAGTCACCAAGCCTGTGCTGGGAGGAGGTCTTTGAGTTTCCCCCGTCGTGGCACCCACACGCTCGCAGGCTGTCTGTCCTGTGGAGAACCAAGCTGTGCTTTGTCACATTTTAAGGGGCAGACTGCCAGACCTGACTCCAGCCCTGCGGCATTACCCAAAATGGCAGCTAGCTCTCAGTTTGGCTGCCTCTAATGGTGTGTGTTTCTGCACGCGGTTGTGTCAGCACTGGAGAACTGTATAATATCATGTACTACAATTTGAGAGGCTGTAATTGTAGAGTTTGAGCTCTGGTATTGTTACTTTTAACTTGAAGTACTTCCAGTATTTAAATGGTGCAGATGATGATGAAGTTGGGCAAATATTTATCCCATAATTATAGAGCATGATGACAATAATCTGGTGGTGTATTGAGATATGAAGACTGGAATAATTATTCTGTTTTAATGTTTTATGCTGCGCTGCTTATTGCCTCTTTTGTACCCAAGGACAAAACAGAATGTGTCTTTCATCATCATCTTCATGCCATTTTTATGTTTTATTTCAAAACACACTTACTTTATTAGCATGCAAACACTTAAGGCAGGATATATGGTAATTGGGAAATTTGTAATAAAGTGTTAAAGACTGTAAACAGAAGTGTTGCAGAGGGAGTTTTGTGTCTTTTAACTTCCCTTCACCATGGAGAATATAAACGCTTCTCAATGTCAGTGAAGTTGATAGTATTGAGTCATGGTTACACTTAATTTCAAATGCTTTTTTCCCTTTCCCCACAGAGCCACCATCGAGGAAGTGGAGGGGGATGTGTGTGAGTTGGAATCCAAGCTCGACAAAGTGAGTACCACCCATGAAAAACACGCTTAATTGTTCATTTGTTCTGCTGTGTGAACTGGCAGCTACAGAGGCCGCCATGTAAGTGGAAAGTTGCAGGTTTGTCCCTGGCCTTGTCCCCAGTATATCCTCTGGCAGATTGCCTCGAGGTAATATAGACGCTGAGCACCTGGCTCGCACTTTGAGGAAATATGTGGGTGTTTATGAAGTATTTCTGGAAAAACACCCATTATAGCTTGTGCTGCAATTGAGCAATTTACTGCTGTGATTCCTTAAAATGACGACTCACTCCAGTATTTCAGATGTGGCAGTGACTCAGAAGTCGGAGCAGATCACCTCTCTGTTCATGGCCAACACAAATTAACACCAAATACTGGCCAAATGGCGCTTTACCTGTGACTGATTAATTCACTCTGTGAGGCTTTAATCATCTTTTATTCCAACAGTTACAATTTGTTTATCAAAATCATACAATTGGTGACTGAATCTGTTCTGTTTGTAGCTGGTGTCAAACCAACAACTCTGTAATCCACAATGAGATAAAGATCGTTTCATCCAAAAAGTGTCAATTAATGAACATGACAGGGTTTCCATTATCTTAATTGTTCTAGGTCTCAAATTTTGAAGTATTGCTCTGTCGCATGAAAAGTATGTAACCACAGGATTCATAAACATGGTTTACATCACAGTTCATCTCACTCAATCTGCTCAAATTAACTGACTAAACTAATAAACTAAACAAACTGGTGCTAATCAGTAGTCGTGTCTTGCCCTGATAGCAAACCAATCCCTCCTCCCATCGGATCCCTGCAGAGCTGAGAGTATGTTCACTCGCTGAGGGCGAGACCTCGAGCTTGGAAGATCCCATTTCATTGTTTCTGGACTTACAGTCTCACTTACAGAGTCCCTCCCTCCTCCTCACCCCACCTCTGTGACTCAGCCCCGGCCTCACTTCCCCTCTAGCTCTGGAGAGGAAGGATCTGCTGGGGAGTGGGTGTGTTTGTGTGGCTGTGAAAGTGTGTGTGTGTGTGTGAACTGACTGTGTACGTGTTGATGGGTGGAATCGAGAGAAAACGGGGCTAAAGAAACCAGAGTTCAGCTTTTT
>CAFUXE010000546.1:30152-55304 GCA_903364295.1 Serranus cabrilla | reverse complement strand
CACACACACACACACACACAGCCATGCTGCCAGAAAGTAAACAGACGTCTCACCGAGCACTTATTAAATCTGCTAATAAAAAGGCCTGTTTTCCTAGCAGACTGTAGCAGTGGCTCGCTGAGATCTTATTATGAGGCTTTGGATCTTCTTACAGGTTAGGTTGAGGTCAGTTTTGATTGAATTGTGAGAGAGGCTTTTATTTCAAAGAAGATGAACCACAGTGCTCCTTTTATTTCAACTAATAAAAGACAAGTATTAACCTGAAACATGTCTGATCTACATGTTAAGAAATACATTATTTATAGAAAAATGAACAAGCTCATGCTGGACAAAAAGGTTAACTATAAATACATTCAGTTTATTAGGTACACTTTGCTAATACTAATGTATCCCAACGATAAATGAATGCTTCTGTTATGAATGTTTAGTTTATGTTGAAACTGTTTTAGAGAAGTGCAGATTCAACTACGTGATCCTTTTACAGTCTGTTGTTTGTGGTGCTGTTGAACTGTAATGCATTACAGTCATTTAGCCGACCAACACTGGAATAAATACAGAGGACAAAATAGGGGCTGTTGTATTCAAATGCATTAGTTTTAGCTCAGTGGACATAAAAAAACAGTGGTAGTTAAGTCTTATTGTACTTAGCAAACATTCAGTTTCAATTCCTAAAAAACTCAAACTGTGATAAATTAAAAATGTTTTGCAGAATTCAACTACAGAATGTGTGAGACAGAAAGATATGCAATGGAGATACAGACTATGATGATGATATGTGTGTGTGTTTGTGTTTATGTGTGTGTGTGTGTGTGTGTGAGTGGATGGGTGTCAGCGTGCGTATGTGTGTTTTAGATAAAGGATTATCATGAACCGTCAGGACCTGCTGATGTGTAATAACATAAAAATATGTTTTTTATATGAAAAACAGTTTCAGCAGTATGATCCAGATCAGTTGACTATATTTCACTATATGATGAATAATTTACTTATGTTTAAATGCAATTTAATGTCCCTAATTTACTTTAATTTTGCTGTAAAATATGAATATCAATCAACTTAATAAATTTTTCCTGTGGGAGACAAACCTTTAGTAATTCATGTACAGTATATTAATTAGTTCCTAATCTGTGAAGGAGGCTGCTTAAAATTAGCATTTTTATCTGAGTTATTGAGCTGCTTAGGCTGCAGAAGCACATTCAGACTCTGTGTCATCTCCTGTGTGGGAGTGGATGGAGAACGGCCAGCGCTCGTTGTGAGTTTACATAACCTGGAATTATCTTTGCCCCCAATGAGTCAGACAGGAAAGAAGTGCCTGCTGTTAATTACCAAGAAACTGACGAAGCATCAGCGTTAGACTTTTTGCTCTGCAGCTCCAACAAAAAAAAAGATTCCTGAATCCTTTTTTAGCTGCAAACTTTTAAGTGTTTTTAATAAGAGAAAGCCCTGAAGAAACAGCCTGCACTGTTTCTAGTGTCTCTTCACTTAAGTGTTATCCTCTCCACTTCTGTCTATCACTGCATTTTTTAATTCTTCTTCTTCTTTTCTTCTTTTACCTCTAAGCATTTGCCTCTTTCTCCTTCTCTCTCTAGCTGGTGAAGTTGTGTATCGGGATGATTGATGCTGGAAAAGCCTACAATGCAGCCAACAAGCAGTTTGTTAGCGGGATCCGGGAGCTCGCCCAGCAGTCCACCAAAGATGAGGTCATCGAGGTAAACAAACACACAATCAGGCTTGATCTGAATCATAGAAAGTCACGCGCACGAGTACTATTACAGTGTGGGGTTAATTATTATTTTTTTGCATGCCTGGGTGCTGGCGTCTTCTGACACACAGTGAGCAAGTATTTAATGTAATTTATGAGATAATAGTAAAATAATAACAGCACAGTGTAAAATCATGGCTGATTCTTTCCTGGACTTCCTCTGTATTTGCACACACTACCATCTTGTCTCTTAAGTGTTTTCATCCTTCCATGACCAGATTAAATAAAAAAAACATTTTTTAAACTTGTACTGTCCACTGGGTCTTACCGAGGTCAGATGTTTTGTTTTCTCACATGAATTTCGCATGCCGAGGCGAGCACTTCCTCTCTGCCTTTGTGCATTTCCCTCAATGCCTCTCCCTTGGGTTTGAAGTTCAGCCACTGCATGTATTTGGAGGGAGTAACTTAGCCAAAAGAATTCTTTCCCAAAGTGTTGTTGTGTCTCCAAAAACACCACAGTTCTCATGTCGCCCTACCTGTCTAACAAAGGAGTTTGTGTCTGTGGTATAGCATGCATTATGTCTTATTTTCTCCGTGTTATTCTGAGAATTGTTCTGTCTTTTCTCTCCACAGTCCAGTCTCACAAAGTTCGCTGAGAGCCTGCAGGAGATGATCAACTATCACACGGTATGCTCTCACTGCCATGTGAAACCGGATGTATTGTCTTCGTTTTTCCCCCCTTTACAGCTGGGTAATGACAAAACTCAGCTGGGCCGACAGTCTGAGACAGCTCATTAACTGTCAGGGTTTTTATTTACTGCTGGGAAGGACAACGGCAGGCTACAAGACAGAGACGTTAGGTCTGAGAAAGGACGGCTACTGGGCTGAGAAAGGGAAGCGGAAAGCTTCATGAAGGATTGGCATCAACGTGGGGGTGCACATGACATTCAACTTTCATCTGTTTAAAATCTCAGAAGCAGAAGAAATTGGCTTTAGCATGCTGAGTTTTTGTCTCGGTGGGATTTCATATAAGTGCAAACAATGTGCTAACATGTGTTTGAAAGGAAACAATTTGGGTCAGATTCCATTAAACCCCCTTTTTTTTTCTTCAACTTATTTTTTCACTTATAATTGGAGTTTTGCCTTTCTAAAAACATAAACACACAAACTGAAATCTTCCTGACATTACCCTGCATTGCACACTTAACTGTCTGTACGTTCCCTGGTACTAAGAGTGCACTCAGAAGGAAAAAATGAAAATTATTAAAATTACAAAACAATAACATTTAGAAGACATAATAAAAAAGATAAAATTATAAATTAAATAAATTGGTATTAAATAAATAATTAAAACATACAATATAGATTAGTACAATTGTACAGGGAAAAAAAGAATAAAAAGGATCCAATGCATGAATATTAGTTACAGTAGCAATAAACTAAATAAAGGAAATGTCAGTCAGGTGCCATGTTATATCAAAGACTCAGTTCCTTTACAAATACAATAAACGGAGACCACACTTTAGTTAACTTCTCAAAGGAACTGCTCAGTGTATGTCCGAATTTTTCTTTTTCAAGCTGGAGCAAGTAAATCTCTTCTAGTATGCAATTTATGAGAATTAGTCTGCAAGCTCCCAGTCTCCTCAGCGCTGTTCCCCTCTTTCGTGCATTTGTGGCATGTTTTTGAGCATTTTTTAAATGCCAACATAGCTTTGGGATTTCTTGTCATAAAAAAAACCCAAAGCTACTTCTGCTTCCAACATTTAAAGTCCAACATGGAGAGAGAGGATTTTCCTGACATAAAAAACCCATTCCTCTCCTCCCATGTTGTGGAAACTGTGGTTATCTGCTGGAATAAGCCGCGCGTTACTGAGGTAAACTTGGTCATGGTCACTTCTTTACAATGCGGTTGTCATCCTGGAGACGACAAGTCCAAGTAGTATTCTGATCAGGTTTTACAGCCTGATCGTCTACACTTGATGTTGGACGATAAATAAACATGACGCCTTTTTGTTTTGTCCTTTCTTTAAACTCTCTGATTATGTGGCTGAGTCCCCTTGTTAGCGTCCTCAGTTGTCAGTCTCTGGTGGTTACGACACTGACATTCAGAAACGGAGGCACCACTTTCCAGTTTGTCCTCTCATTAAGATCCCTCGTACACAGAGAGGAGGCACGGGGCGAGCTGGAGGCTTTTTCTTCCGCAGTTTTAAGTTTTTTTGCTCCATCTCCCCTGTCATGTCATGTTTCTTTTAGCTCTGCATAACATTTTCAGAGGGAGTTCTCAGCCAGCATCACGCTGTCTGCGACATGTTTGCTTCAACAAACAACCGAGCCGGGGGTCCCGCCACAGGAAATTGAACCATTGGGAATTATTTTGTCTTTATTTTATTTAACATTTAAGAGAGAATCTCTTTTTTGGAGTATTCTGGCCAAGACGGACAGCACCACAAATAAAAATGATGCAAAACCCATAGCAATTTGAAATTATATAACCATAAAGTATCAGAAACATTCATCAACAGAAGGGACCAATCAGTCAAAACATCTAAAGCAACATGTGCCAAATTCCTTGTAATGCATCCAGAGGGACCAGCTTCAGATTCCTGATATGAGAGCAGCAAACTTAAATGCCCTTTTTCCCAAATAAAGTCCTGGTTTTCGGGAAAGATACGGAGATAGTTCTTGGGAGCAAAGACAGTCGCTTTTTTGAAGGATGTAGATATGAAGATAAGATAAAAACAGACCAAGAAAGCCTTATAAATGATATGAGGGAGAAGGGGTGGGATTTAATAGGTTTGCACTTCCTCCCACTCCTTTTTCCGGACATGTAAACTGATTTATGCAGTGTTTTAATATTTCTTTTGTATTAAGCTTTTCACTGTTTTTTTTTCTTTCTTTTTTCTCACCTTGTTTGTATGATAATCTTTACTTTAACATGTTCAAAATACATTTTCAAATACCAGAAAAATCAAGAAAATAAAAACATTTGATATTTTTTTGCAATTTATAGAGCAAGAATTGATTGCTTTTAGTATTAAAGGTGCAGATTTTTTCATGATCTCATGCTTTGAAACTGATTTAACATTATTTTTGTAGCTATTAAAGCTGAATCCAACATTAGACTTTTTTCCTGGGATTAAGTGGGAAACGATACTTGAAATTAGGACTTAATCTCACATTTCAGTGACTTCGTTGCTCATTCTGTCCAGATTTGATTGAATTGGCTTACAAACAGCCTTCCACCTTGAAGCCAGACTGTAACATTCCCAGATTACTGTAAATGTCTTTTTAAATAGTATTTCAGAAAACCTGCAGGGCGGGCAGTCCGACATGACTCAACAGTCAGACTCTTTCTTCACCAAATCCTCTTATTAGCTTCCTCGGCTCGACCCCTGAAAGCTTCCTGCAGCCGCAGAGCCTGCGACTGTGACTCAACACTGGAAACTGTGGTCTCGTCAGCTGACTGTCAGATAGGTTTTTGCCACTCAGCGATCTTTCAGCACATGATCCGCTCAAACACAGTGCTCAATCTGTTTGTCACTGGTCGCGTCTCCCAGCCACACTGCTCATATTGTCTCGTCCGGCCATGAAATCGCACTGCAGCCCCGTTTAGAGACGAGTGTTTCCTGAGACTTTTCGCTTGCTCGCTCCTTCTTAAGGAAGCACGCAGGTTAATGAGGGTATGACTCACGGCCGAGAATAAACGAATCACGTCATTTCTCGTGTTTATGTCTTTATGAGGGGAGTTTACAAACTCAGCTTGTTTGTGTAAATTTAGCTGCCTAATTGCAGCCTGTGATGTTAACAAAAATCCTCCTAAACAGAGGTGCCGAATGCTGACTTGCAAAACATCCCGCGGCCTGGAAAGTGAATACATTTATCAGCTTTTTGCTGCTTTTTTTAGAGAAGTGCCTTCAGATGTTTAATGCTTGATTTGTTCAACTAACAAGAAAAAAGCTATTTGGCCAAACATTAAAGAGAATTTACTGAAAAACACTTTCTTTCCAAAAGCTGCAGCTCTGCTGAACATTTCTTCAGTCAGACAAGAGTTATGATCATTTGAGCACAAGAAACATTCACTTACATTTTTGAGCCTCTGATTTAGTGCAACATTCCTACAACATCCATATAGTTTGTCTTCTGTCACTGAATCTTAACTGGATTTTTATGATACTGATGCTTTGCACATGTTGCCAATATTTTGTACTTATCTTGCCTAGATTTTGTACTTTTGTCTGTGATATTTATGATTTCCTGTCTCATTGGTGCTTTATTTTACATTGTGTCAACATGTGTGAATTATATGATCAGAGCCGATTTTACAGCGATGTGACCATGAAAAGGTGTTCAGTTGGCTGCATGACTTTACACTAGGGCCAGGCAAATAAATAAACGACTAGAAAAGCACTCTGAGAGCGCAGACCTCCGCCAAGGCAGCTCATGATGATTATTTTGATTATTTTAGTCTAATCTGTGACATGGAAGCAACATGGAGGAGAGCTCAAACAAAGAACCAACCAATGAAAAATGCCAAGTCTGCTATTTAGACACATTTTGACTTTAGAGAAAACAACACCAAACAAAGAGAAGTCAAACACTGCGAAAAAAAAATATTTCCAAGAAATGCAAGTTATTTATTTCTTCTTTAAAACTAAAATGTGACGTTTTTTCAAGCGATGCTTTGATTTCTGTTTGAAATATTCAGTAAATGACCACAAAATAGTTAATCTCTGTTTCCTTCATTTCTTAAAAATCTGTAAGATATACACTCTTTCATTAGAACAAATATGCCAGCTTTAAAGTTGAGAATATTTACAGTAAAGACCATGTCAGTGAACCGTGAAGGCAAAAAACAAAATAATTGTTGACATTGTTCTGCTCATTTCTGTTTGCATAATGACGATAAAGATCCTTACTTTCTTTCCTTCTTTTTCTTTCACTTTTCCTCGCAGATATTATTCGATCAGGCCCAGAGATCAATCAAGATCCAGCTTCAAACGTTTGTCAAAGAGTGAGTATGAATGAATTAAAGCTGGTTATATCGCTGAGCAATCTGAGCTTTTGCAGAATGGCCTCATTTTCCTTTTTGTGTAATCTCTGTGAGAACAACTCGCAGCACATTCAGATTTTACTCATGCTTACATTAAGACTTAAAATGAGAAACACTGGACTAACCGAGCTGAACTTAAGTTATTCATAAACTTGTACTTCAGATCTGAAAAGTGTGTTGGATATTGAATAAAGAAAGCCCACTCTTGAGTTTGTGAATATGAAATAAAAGCTGGAGGGATGTATCTGATGGGAGATGATCCAGACAGTGTAAGTCAGGACACTAAGATATATTTGTGTATAAAACAATATTTTCTATTCATGTCGCCTGTTCAAAGCCTCCTCATACAGCGCTGGATTCCAGACTGCTTGTATAAGTGCAGGAAGCTGTGGGACCTTCTGGTTTATTTCATTATAAGGATTAGCAGCTTTCGCCCCTGGCACACGGAGGCTTAACACCCACATCAGCAGCACCCATGTTTCTCAGGGAACGCTGGGAAACATGTTCCATCATCATTACTCACCACCTCGCAAACATTAATCTCACTCTGAGTTCGATCGCTTTGTCCTCCTCCTCAAGACAAGCGGTGCAGCGCAAGACCTGGTTCAAGTGGTTTCACAATATAACAACGTTTATTTTAACCTTCTTCGGATTTCCAGCCAGCTTTAAGATTTATGATCTCACCTTTTACCCGCTGTGTGTTCCTGCTGTCTGGACGTAGTTGTGTTGCTTCATTTCCACAGATAACAACTTCCTTTAACATTTGACCTTTCCACTCACAAGATAGTTTACAACAAAGAGACGCGTCCGATTCGACCTTGGTGTTCGAGTTTCACAAAGCCGTTGAGTGTTTTCCCTTAACTGTGTGAAAATGCTGTTTTTTGACTACTTTTAATATTTGTTGCACCATAAAAGTATTTACTCCACATTAAGTAACAAGATATATTTTTAGTGCTCAAGAAAAATTTGTAAAAACTGTAAATTCTCAAATCTAGATGAATACATTTGTTTCTTAAATTTAATTTACAGCTGACAATTTTTCAGAATTTTGAGAACTTAAGTACAATTTGAAGGTACTTGTACTTTACTTGAGTATTTACATTTAATGTAACTTTATACTACATTTTGAGGTAATAATTTACTTTTTACTCCACTAGATTTCGCTGCCAGCTTAAGTTGCTTTTCAGGTTGAGATTTAATTTGAAAAAAATGTCAATTTAAAGTGATTAGACATATTTAAAAAAAAAAAATTAAACCTCATAACAATATATTACGTGGTTAAAATGAGCCCTAACTTCAGAAAATTTAAATGCTGCTTACATTAATGCATCAATAATAATAATCATCCAATAATATATATGTTACTATATATAACTTAAAAAAATATTCTGAATGCAAGACTTTACTTGTAGTGAAGTAATTTCACATTTGTATCAGCACTTTTACTTAAGTAGTAATGGTTCTGAATACTTCTTCCTCCACTGATTCTAATAAAACTTGTATTTTATCTGTATTAAGCCTCTGTTTTCTCCCTTCGTTTGTCAGTGACCTCCGCAAGTTCAAAGAAGCCAAGAAGCAATTTGACAAAGTGAGCGAAGAAAAGGAGGCGGCGCTGATCAAAAACGCTCAGGCTCCACGCAACAAGCAGCACGAGGTGGAGGAGGCCACCAACATCCTCACCGCCACACGCAAGTGCTTCCGACACATCGTCCTCGACTACGTCTTACAGGTACAACAGCTAAACAGCTAAACTGCAAAACTCAACAACAAAATCACAACAAAGGTCACTAGAAAAGTCTTTTGTTGCACATGATCGGTGGACTTGTTACAGGTTTTAAGTAGCAGAATCATGGAAATACTTTATTAACCTAAAATGTTCTTATCAAGAAGCAATAGAAAAAATGTCTAATTTATTTCATTACATGCTGATATTATTGTGGCTTATTTTTCCACATTTCGCAGCACTTGGCACAATACATTGATTCCTTCAAGTGTTGTAGTAAGAGATTGCTGACATGCAGCTTTTAATATCGAAGCTTTTCTTCATGCACAATATTTCTCTGTGCACTCTTGCCAACATGGATTTGGATATGGAACTTAATATGCTGAGTCAGGCTGGACATGCTGATGTGGCAGAAAGGGGAACGAGGAGCAGCTGTGTTTGATTCTGTTTCATCCGAAGTAAAACACCAGAGCTCATCCACCTGCCATGTTCCACTTTACCACATCAGAGTCCGTTTGGCTCAGAAATACAAGCAGCAGGACTCAGAGAGCGGCAGCTACATTTGTTGAAGCAGTTTCAGCAAAACTAGCAGGAAACGAAGGTTGTAGCAGTTTTTGATCGAACAGTTATGTGATAGTTATTAAAGGATTTGATTTCCATGGATGGTGCACAAATAAATTAATCAAATTCTACTCATGTACATTTTTATTATATATCATTTTCACATGAGGCCTCACGTCAGTTCCTAGACTGAAAAAAAGTAAAATTAATGAAAACTTGGTATTAAGAGAATCGAATCTGATTAGTTAAGTCTTAAAACATGTTTTTTATTTTTTTATATTTATCTCTGCTACCTTCTTATCTAAGTGCTCTGATCAATTCATTCTTTCTGTGATTTGCTTTTTAGCTTTTCTGAAGCTCAGATGGTTTTGTAGATTTGGATATTGCATTAGTCTACCTTGCTGATTCATTCACACACACTAGGGAGATATTTTCATATTTTTATTGATAATATCATGAACAGGCTGATATTTATCCTATTAAATAGACTATAAACTATGATTTACTGTGAGAAACAAAGCAATTCTGTATAAAATCAGACACTTGGGACCTCCATGTAGCCCGACTGGAATGATCTTTTCTTTCATAATCACATTTTCTGCCACTGTGTTGATTCGACGAGGGGTGCACCCGCTAAAAAAAACAATACAATATAACAGAAGTTGAACAAGTTATGGCCCGTAACAAAATGATCAGCCATGTTTGGAGAAATGAGCCAAATTTTGAGGTGAGATAGAAGAGGAAGAAAGTAGCCTGAGGAAGTACACAAGAGAACAACAGAAAATAGTTTTGGTAAAAAAAATAAATCCTCTAATAGTGAATGAGGAATGCTGCTAAATTCCATCCAAGATTTGAGGAAAAACATTAAGTATCAAAATGAGAAATATGACAACATTAATGACAAACTTGCAAAACAGTTTTCTAGAGATTGAATCATTTGTTCTGGTTGGAAATTACTTCCGGGACTAAATCAATCACTGTTGTGCAAATGTGTTCTGTGTTCTGTGCTAAAATGATGTCTGTTAACATCTGTTGGACCCTTTTTCTGCCAAACCAAACAGATGTCTTATACTCTGACCTCTTGCCGTAAAAACTGTTCACTGAATGCATCAGCGGAGCCTCAGTCTCTGCTCACGGCCACAGTGGCGCTGACGGAGGCTCCTTGCTTCCTGATAAGGCAGCTGCCAGCCCTGTTATTGAAAATCACTCCAAAGAAACAGACAATGCTTCATGGGCACAGCTCGCTCCAAAATTAGATTTTGAAAAGAAACCCAAAAGCCAGTTTCAAAATAGGTTTGGCTGCTCCAGTGGCCCGCTGCATAATCACTCTCTCATAAAATGAGGCCTGGCTGTAAGAAATTAGTTGAGTTTTTTATCTTGCCTGTTAGTCTGCTTATAGGAAATCTATAAGCCCAGCAGCTAGCACAGCTGATTTAAAGTTTCTCATTCGGGTCGTGCTGTCAGCACTTTCAAAATGCTGCTAACTTCTGCAGCTGTGCTTGCAGGAAACATTTCAGACGGATTTTCGCTTTATTTTTTTGTTCTTTTTAGATTGTTTTTGTGGCATTTTTGCTTAATTATACAGTGCACCATTTACAGTGACATGCAAGATGTTCGAGGGAGAGAAAAATATATGAGCGAGGTTGTGAGCCAGACTTGCATTCATGACATTTTGAGAATGGAGCGCTTCGCTTTTACCCGACTGTGCCACGTAGAGCCGAATCATAAAATACTAAACTTTAAACTTTGGGTTTACTTTATTGACTGTTGGTCGAGCCTAAAAAAACAACATGTAAATGTAATGTAGGATGTGAAAACCCATCCTGCAATAAAACAGAAAATAGAGCTGTGTGACTTCATGCAGATTAAACTTGTCACCCCTGACATACAAACCATTGCCTAAAATTTTAAATTGGTACATATAATAAAAAAGCAGCAGCACAGTTAACACAGATAGATGGCAGTTTTATTTCTACAAACCTGCGTTTCCTCTCCTAAATAGTAACAAATTTATGCCTAAATATTGTGTTTTGGAACGACCACAACTTACCGACAAAATTCTCATAAATTCTGCGTGTAGTAGTTGTGTTTGTTGACACTGTAATGCACATTGCCAGTTAAACAACCGTCGCTTAGAGGTGCCACTCCAGGCAAAACTACTAATTGACTGTAACCAAAGGAAGGAGGGGGCTTGTAAAAGTTGTGATGCATCAGCCGCTGTGGCTAGGAGATGGAAAAATTAGCTTCCTCCCCTGGGTGAGAGCTACGTCTGTGTACAAACACAAAGTGTGGTTAGTGTTGCCAGGGGGAAGAGCCTCACAACCTACAGCCAAATCAAATGTCAGCATTATTACTTAATTGTTTATTAATCAGTTCCACAATCAAGAGAATTTAAAGCTAACATGGCAGCACAGCTTGTGTTGGCACATCTGTCACTAATAGTTTCAGACCAACACAGTAGCAGCAGAGAGCGATTACGCCGTTGACCAACAGAAACCTGGTCTAAAGTCAATGGAGCAGAATTTTCCTGCAATTTGAAGGGCCTTTTATTTACATAGTAAGATGCAAACACAAAGGTTTGTTCATAATGAGCTTAACAAGTGAAATAGGTCTTCAGTGCATTAGCTCATATGCAGTTAAATAGAGTTGTAAACAGGACAGAGGAGTTGAAGAAGCTGAAAATACCTGTTTATTTAAGGGAATGGGAGATTTGTGCCACACACTTTAGACCGTATTCTATAGTTAATTTAAATATGGTGCTGTGCTAATATGAGGTGGTGGGTCAAGGATTGTCCCACATTTTCCTTGCTTTCATGAGCAACAATAAAGGAAAACCATTGGACGCAGGTTAATCTGCAAGCATGAGGCAAACATTAACATTCATTCAGAAGCTGCCTCGTCTTCTTTGGTAGCCAAATGCATCCAACACGCCCAGTCAGTGACTCGACTATCACACAGCCGTCATTAGTTCTGTCAGTCAGTCAGAATACAACCAGCCTGCATCAGCGTCTTTGTTTACTACCTGCATTACTCTGCAGCATTAACCTCAGACAACCTCCCAGGCCAGAGGAGCAGCACAGTGTAATTAGCTGAAGATGAGGAGGAGTGAGAGAGAAAGAGAGAGTGAAAGAGAAACTAGAGTAAATGCAGCATGGTGATATAGATGATAGTGAGACAGGCTAAAGCCTCCCGGAGTTCAACCTGAGACGTGGAGCTCCTCCTGGTGTCTGTAGGAGGAACTGCTGTCCAGTAATGCTTGGGGTGATTTTTCTGCTTCAGTTCGACTCATTTCACGCTTGTCGGCTTTCTGTCTTTCGGCCTTTTCTTAAGAAGTTCTTTTTTTGTTTCATCTTCTGTATCTTACCTCATTTCCCCTCATTTCTCTCTTACATCTTCTTCTCCTATTTCTCAGATTTATCTCTGATATCGTCACTGTAGATTTAGTCTTTTTTTACAGTAGTTTATTTTATATGTTGAGGTGTCCTTATTATTCCCTTATTCCAGTATTACTATATTTAAAATAAAGCCTTCCTTCTCCTCACTGCTTTGCTTTTGTTCTTCACAGATCAATGTGCTACAATCAAAGAGAAGATCGGAAATCCTTAAATCAGTGAGTGTAACTTTCCTACACATCTTATAATCGGTGCTGCAGCCCTACTGGCTCTC
Source organism: Serranus cabrilla (assembly GCA_903364295.1). Lineage (NCBI taxonomy): Eukaryota > Metazoa > Chordata > Actinopteri > Perciformes > Serranidae > Serranus > Serranus cabrilla. Next base: position 42,602 of record CAFUXE010000546.1, on the reverse strand, counting down.
TGAATAATCACCATCTTCTCCACAGATGTTGTCCTTCATGTACGCCCACCTGACGTTCTTCCACCAAGGATATGACCTCTTCAGTGAACTACAACCTCTAATGAAGCAGCTAGGAGGACAGGTACAAGCTACAGTGCACATGCAAACACACACACACCCCTTACATGCATCCATGTGCATTAAGATGTTTGACAGTCACCTTAGCACAAAGCTTCTGCAGCAGTAATTCACTGCCCTGTTTTCTTTGAGGAGATAGTCAGAGAAATGATGTAACTGACTCTTGAACATGCAAATTAATACAAATCTTAAAATTTGACAAAACTGCTGTGTAATTGAATGGATCAAGGTCAAATTTAACACCAAATGTGTGTAAAAGAAAACATGGCATCAACCAAAAACAACTTATCAGACATAGCTGAACATGGGAATAGACTTCATATACTAAGCTAAATATTCAAAATTTGTGTCGGCAACAAAACACAATGTTTATTACACGTCTATGACCAGAAAAATGTACAGTGTACTGATGTATAATGTCATTTTATTACATCTTTGAACTATTCAGAGAGATGTTTTATTATAATTTTTTCACATTTAATGTGTATTGGGCTCTGCTTTAACTCTGACAGTCAATTAATTTGGATGGTTGGCTTTCAATTTATGTTCCACTTCTTTCCTTTTAATTTAATACTCTTTGGTAAAATAAACACCACGTCCTGGAAAACACTCCCAGTGTTATTAGAACATACAGTATAAACTCTTGCAAGATAAGCAAACGTGAGTCTATTTTGAGCCGAGTAGCAGAATAAATGTTAAGCTTTAGAGTTTACAGACCGCTGGACTGTTATGAGTAAACATTTTGTATTACTTCAACAAGAAAAATATTATTTGATTGCCTAAACAGTGTTCATGTTTAGGGGCTCGTTTACGACTTGAAGGGAGGGTTTCAGGTGACTCTGACATGTAACTACTGGCTGTTTTCTTGGTTTGTACATAAGTTAAAACTGGCATCATTAGCAAAGCTGCACTTTGACCTCCAGCCTTCACCTCCAGACGACCCCTCTCTTTGTGTTTCTGTTCCTATCCTCCCAGTGAGTGTATATGCTATCTTTTCGTCAACTGATATTTCAGCTGTGTGTGTCTGTGTGCATCCTCTGATAAACACAGCCTTCCCTCTGAGCCGGAGGATGGCCCGAATGTGACTTTAAGATGATTATCACAGAGGAGCTGCTGTTACTGTGAGCAGGAATGAGGAAGAAAGCAGCCAGAGGGCTGGAAAAGGGTTTTCCCACAGTCGAGCTCAATGACAGTCAGCTGAGCAAACGCGGGAGAGAAACTTAAGATTGATGCTGTGGGATTTAGGAATATAAACTGTGAGACTGGAGCATTAGAAAAGCTGAGAGAGAGGATGATATTAATCAAAGTTGGGTGCAAGACCAAGGAAGAAAGGAGTGTCGCCACACGGTGCAGGAGCTGGAGAGGAGCGGAAGAGTAGAGGACAGTTCTTAAGATGAAAGTGCACCAAGAAAACATGTTTTTCTGAAGTTTGAACCAACAAGAAAATAACAACAAGAGACCAAACAATGTTTTCTGTTTGAAAAACAGAAAAAAAGGACCATTTTCAAAGCCAGATCTGAAGAGCTGGGACAGTGGTCCTCTAAAGTGGATTGGAGAGACGAGTGTGGTTTCTAACGCTCTGAAGTTGGAGCCATCTGACGTCGGTATTGTCAAGAAATTGACAAACAGAACCAAAGAGTGCCGGGAAGAGAAAACGGGGGAGCACAGGACCCACTCTGAAAGCAGATTTTAGGAAGGGATAAGAGGCGGGATGTAATCTTCTCAAAGCAAACAGTGATTGAAGTAGAATGGAAAAGCATGGACTGTAAGCCTTCAACACTCAAAGGCTGCAAGGATTGTGTGAAAAGGAAAAGAGAAGTGCAAGAAGACCGTTTTAGAAACCAGAACCTGGAGAGAGAGAGAGAGAGAGAGAGGGAGAGAGGGAGAGAGGTTTGGTTACAGAAGTATAACGGCGTTGTGTGGATTATAAGCCTGTCGCACTGAATTTGGAACAGTGCAAAACTGAAAGCAGAGGAAGATCAGAGGCCGGGCTGTGAGAAGCAGTGACAAGAGGATTGTGGATTATTTCTTTTCTCCTCTTCATCATGAAGCTGAAGAAGGTGGAGAGGCTGTGCAGGGAGGTGTGGAGGAGCTGTCAACAGGTCTGATAATATGACTCGATGCCTGTAGCCTTTGAAAAAGAGATCAAGGGTGGGGAAGCTGCCTCAGGTTACCTTAGGCGTCTATAAAGTCTGGTTAGAGGAAATAGTGGAAATTGAGAGTAAAGGCAATCTACACTGTTAAAGGAGTGTTGCATGATATTGCTGCTAGTGTATTTGCATCGGTACTGAAGATTGAATATTTTTTTTTTTTTTTGGGGCATTTTGTGCTTTTATTAGAAAGTGCAGGGCAGAGAGTGAAGGGGGGAGACAGAGGGGAAGACATGCGGGAAAGGGTGCCGAGCCGGATTCGAACCCGGCACCGCCCGCTAACGAGGCAAGCGCCTCAGGGGGGTGCGCCACCACACCCCCCTGAAGATTGAATATTTAAGAGACCTGTGATGCCTTTCTGTATTTCCTGTCATATATATATATAATGTCAAAGTGTGTGATGTGCATGTTAAACATGCCTGAAGTTTCTAATAATGCAGTGAACAAAACCTCAGGCTCAGATCGTTCTGAGTACTTAACAGTTTTTTCTACTCTCGTGATTAGCTGACGTCATCTTGTGACGGATTTATATAAATGATCATCTAATCCAGACACGTTACTGCAGAGTTTACATTAAATACACTGCGACATCTAGCCACATGTTTAAGTCAGGGAACCTGTAATCTTGTTTGCAGAGGTTGTTAAATTTCTCCTTCATTTGCGATTGTTTTAGAAGCTTTGATTGGTGATTTCTCAGGTAAAAAGGGCCACTATAGTCTGTAATTCCACTGCTGTAATGAGATGGTGAGAGTGCAGATGTGGGAGACCTGAAAATGCCGACCAATCAGGGCAGACTTGGCTTTGTTAGGAGATGGGTACAGCGCTTAATTTGAGCCCTTCAGACAAAGGGTGAACACAGGTATATTCAGCCATAACATATGAAAAGATGTATATATATATATAAATCTTTTTCTTCTATAATAAAACATGTTCTAGTAGAAACCCAAAATACCTGAAGTATGAACATGCAAAAAAAACAAAAAACGTAGGCAAACCCTTTGAACTTATTGCGAAAAAGGATTAAAATGGTTTCACACCATACTTCCATACGTCTGGGATTACGATATAAACTAAGATTAAACTGAAGTTCTTTTTTAATGTGTTTCAATGACCGCTTCATGATTCATGTCGAATGTGCCCCCTTTTCCACCCTTCCCTTTGGAAACGGCTTCTAAATATAAAATATTCTGCTGATCTTTCCATGACACAAAGCCTCAGGGCCGAACATGTGTTGAGTGATCATATTCATTCAAAGGGGTGTTTTGTATCTTTTCCATGAATCATGCAGCTCGTCATCTGTGTAACATGTTGAGGCGGATATGAGCAGAAGGCCGAGTGACCGAATAGCTTCAGTGCGGAGCTGTGGTCGGTCGGAGACAGAGTGAAGTGTTTGAGGTGATTGTCTCGGCTAACAACGTCAGGGGGGCTGCATAGGGAGGTAGATAAGATGTTAGAGGGATAGGATTTGTTATTTGAAATGGGTTTGTATGAAGTAGTAACATAGTCAGAGTTTTATCTACTGTGTATGTCAGTCAGCACACCTCCCGAAAAAGCAGACCAGAAAAAGAAGCTAAGGGGCAGCAGCCAAGTGTGTTTCAGACACCTAAAAAAATCAGTTTAAGTATGATGTACTTCAAAGATTTTCACCTCTTCAGACGGAGAACTGAAGTTATCTGTGCTCACTTTAAAGCCACCAGACTCCTTCGACAAAAACAGCAATTTTATTTTATCTACCTAAAAGTTACCGTTCTACTGGTGCTTTGAATGGTTATTTTCTTTGGTATTTTGTGATTTGGGTATTTTAAAGGGTTAAGTTAGGATTTACCATGAAAGTTATTGAAGTTATCAAGAAATAATCCAGATAAACACAGTGAAAAAGCCGTCCAGGCAGCAGCAGACCAGCAACAGAATGAAACACTTGATGCGATTGTCTCTGCTGACGCTGTCAGTGGGGGCTGCACAGTGAGATAGATAAGATGTTAAAGGTAAGGTGAGTCTGTGGCAAAATATGTGGAGACACAAACACACACATACACACCTGCCTGTGCAGATACAGATAGAGGCAGATAGATGGCACGGACTGGACTGGACTAGTTGTTATGGGGCGACAGGGGAAAACATTTCCCATCTGATGTTATCGGCCTGCTGCTCTGCCGTCCACCCATTTCCTCTCCAAACAAAACAAAAGACCCCACTCCCTCAAATGCTGTCTGCTCTGAAAGTATCACGTGACAGCATTTTTGTCACATTTTTTCTTTAAAGCGAATTTAACAGAATAAATAGAAAGCTGAAGGTTCTCGTCATTAAATGCTTCGGTACAAAGCCTCATCAGAAGTTAAGTGTTGGTTCCGCCCTCTTCTATCTCATTTGGCACACTGACTTCTCTGTAACCAATTTAGCTTGAAGTTGCGGTTGAGTAAATAGTGTCTGTAAAACCACAGCAGGCATTAAAAGCACATGATGAACACAGCTGATCTGTAGTAAACATGCATCACTCATGTTTAAGATGCAGATACCGATGCTTTCGTCTTTGAGACTCGAGACACGATGATTTACGTCAGATTGCGACCACAGACTCTAAAGAAGCACAAAGTAGCATTTCACTGCTGCAAAAGGCAACTTGGCACATTGTCAGCATCACCCTGTGACCTCCAGCACTTCGCTGAAGTTTTTTTAATTTTGCGCTTTCTTCCCTGTTCAAAAGAGCCTTTGTTTTTCTCTTCACCGTACACGCGATGGTTACTCTCAGGAACGAAGAGAATCAATCATCCCCCATCCAATTTCACACATGATGAAGCGTCCGCAGCACAGTCCATTTTGTTTGGAGGAGAAGGCCTGTGTTGTCTTGATGTGGCCTGTGGAAAAGTTGTTTATCTGCTGGAATGATTTATGCTCTCAAGAGGAAATAGAAAGAAGCATTGATGCACACAGTTATATACACCTTTAAGTGTGAGAGATAAGGTTTTCAATTTAAAGGGGCTTTACATGGCATTCAAAGTGTTCATATAGAAGTAAAACACTATTTCTTATATGAATATATGGTGGAATAATGGTGCACTTTCTTATTTGTTTCAGTATCCAGAGGTTGCAGCTTCGTTTGTGTCTGACTATCTCACTTACTCTCTGCTTTGTCTGTAATTGCACAGCAGGATAAATCAAAATAAAGAATATAATGAGTTCATATTTTTACTCAAATTGGGATGAAAACATGTCAACAACAAAGCAAAACATCAGAACCCTTGTAAGAATATGGTTTTAGTTGTGTTTGCATTGTTTTGGGTTTCAAAGAAAATAGATTTTCCAAAAACAACTGAAGGAAAGTGTCTGAAATGTTTGTATATGCTGTTGTGAATGAGACGCTCCTGACCGGGTGGTTTGGTAAGCTTGACTAATCGGTTGCTCTGTCTCTCGCAGTTGGACCAGCTGGTGGTGGATGCTGCCAAAGAGAAGAGGGACATGGAGCAGAAACACTCCACCATCCAGCAAAAGGTACACACAATATGCTCCGATCCTCACTTACATCTCAACACAGATAGATAACAAATCACAGTAAAACACAGTTGTGAGTGTAAATCATGAAAGGCTACTTCCTGAAAATCACAGAAACATGCTGAACACACACTCCCTCACTGTGTGTTCAGAACGGCCTCTGAGCCTGGATTTCTCTTGCATGTAGTGATCTTATGGCTGTTAGATCCCACAAAGCCTTTCTCATGCACTCAGGCCTCCTCCCATGAAAAGTAACCCCACAGCACCTTACAGGGATCTTACAGGACTTACCTTCTACCCCGCGGCCTCGTGTGCTCATACGTATCTCTCTGATCACAACCTCCCTCACTGAGCTCTAGTAAAGTACTCAGCATAAAAGCATTCAATCATTTTATTGATTTTATTAGTTAAAATTCTTTGCAACCTAAATAAATATCACATGTAAAATAATTTTCCCCATGGGTGCATTTACATAGTGAAGCTATCTCTTTCAGCCACTTACTGTACATTTGTCATCTGAGTGAATGGAGGTAGTACTCCGCCCCGCAGGTGTCAGGTGATCCCTGAGGATGATCTCAGCCACACACCCATGCATTATTGACGGCTGACGGAAACCCATTTCCAAACAAACAAGGTTGAGTTTCTGCACCTTCCCATCTCTGGTCAGCACCCACGCCAACCCTAATATCCCTACTGAGTCACACTTGTTGACATGTTGTCTGCCACAAGGGTGAACCAGACAGAGGTTGCCCTTAAATGTAAAAGGGGTAGTTTGGACCGTATTACTACAGTAGATTACAATCAACAGTTTGGAGAAACATGGATGGTGCCATGGAAGCTAAGCAGTGTTCTGCTGTAGAATATGCACATAATATTTACAGTCTTTTCACGTCTTTATCTTTCCATCAGACAGTCCTTTCAGTCGACAAACTGGTGCTGTTATTACAATCTCTTCAAAGCCACCAGACTCCATTGGAAAAAGCAGTAGTTTTAACTTCTTAGACTGCTGGTCTACTGCTTCCTTACTTATCTAAGTGTTTTATGTTGTTGTGTCACAAAAGGGTGAGATTGGAATCAACAGTCATACACCAACATAAAGAAACTAACTGATCAATGTAACAGTAGTAAGTAAAAATACTGTGTTTGTCAAAGAATTCTCAAGGCTTTGAAGAGCGCATGGATGGATATAACAGCTTAATTTCCCCATCAGAAATGGCTGTCTGACGGCAAGCTAAAGCAGTGGAAATATTCCACATACACCTAATACTTGAACAGATTTTTTAGATGAGCCTTTTATCAGGTGGCTATACATACATACATTTTATTGCGTCCCCTGTTCACAGCAGTACATTACTCTTGCCAGATTCTCCAAACTGGGGGCGTGCTGACCGCCATTTATGTATATTATAAACTAACTATAAACAAATATAATCCCACTTTAACAAATACAAACTATCCCTTTACATTTCCCAGCTATTTAAACAAAAAATGACCTCCAGCTTTTGTTAGTTTTGTTAGTTTTGTTCTCATTTGCGGCCCCTCGACAGAGTAAAAGTTAGGCAGGATGTGGGGTGTTGTGTTACAGTATGTGATGGTGGTAAGATGCCCTTAGCTGTGACTGTACATCACACAGCATCATTAACTCCAGACAACATCTGCCGGCTCTTTACCAGCTGTTGTCTGCTGAGCTTCTGCTAATTTGTCTGCCTGTCATTGATGTCCATTTCAGTGTCCAAATGTGTGCGAGTACTGTAGTAAATCTTCTGAGATGTCTTTCGTTTTCAGCCCCTCTGTTGTTTGTCCTTCTGTCACTTTGTTATTTTTTTGTGTCCTCCTTTCCCATCTGTGTTTTTCTTTTCTCCCTCTCTTCCCTCTTGCTCGCTCAGCGATGGTATATGTGCCAACTTCCGCTTGTCCTTGAACACCTATCCTCCACCTCCCCTCTTTCAATTTATCTGGATGCTATTTATATGTTGTCTGGCTCCCGCCGCTCTCGCTCTCTGTCGTCTGGCTGTTTATACACTGACACTCCTAACCAACTGTCTCTTCCACTTCTGCTCTGTTTCCCCCATCTCTTCTTCTTGTACTCACTTCAGGCTGCTCTGCAGGTAAGCTGTGTTTCTCTGGCTTTTTCCCCTCACTGTCGTCTCTGTGTCATGTCTGCATGGTTGCGTAGATACTGTGCACATTGCTGTAGCTGGTTGGACTCCACCTCTGCAGCTCACATCATTCATAGCGAGACGAGTCAGCTGGTTTATAATTATATTAAACTGGAAACAGGCTTGATATGATGCCATTTAATAGATTTCTGCCATAACATGACCTTCTACCTTTGCAGTAAGTGTAAGACAACCTCAAATCATTAATTAGGACTGTTACACTATTGGGACTTTCTCCACACTGTGCTGATTGTTTTGTGCTCAGTTTTGTTCTGTTATGTTTTGTAGTGTGTGTAGTATTGGCAAGAAGGATGGATCCTAAAATGTCTGACCTGGACTATACTAACTTGTAGCTGTGCAAAGTTTTTTCACTTTCACCACATTTTAACATTGTAAGCTACTAAGCTAAAAGTTGAAAATAGACCAAATGTGAAACTATGGTTCTTGCTGCTCTATCAATGGTCAACCTATCTCCTAGCTCGAGCAGCAGTGTTGGTGGTTGGGGAGGAGGTCATATCCAGGATTTCTCAATGAGCAAGAAAGAGCAGATGTGCTTCCAGCCCCTTTTACATATTACTTTTTTTGGGGAAAACCATGCTAAGTTTTTTAAACATGCCTGAAGGGGGCTTTAACAAAATGTTGCATTAGTATTATCACTGTGTTGCAAATCAAAGTGCACATATGTTACTTATTATGACATCGGCTGTGTCTGTGACGAGTTCTTTTACCTGTAATTACAATTTCACCCTGCAACAGAATATTCAGTGCTGATTTAATAATTATTAAATTAATTAATTAATTTAATTATATTATTATTAGTATAAACTGATGATCTATATTGGACTCTGGTTATTTGCACCAATATAAAGAAAACAGAATTCTACACATCTCTTACTCCTTCTCTTGCCTTTGTTGTGTTGGTGAAGCAGGTTGTTTATTCTTGATGCTGTCCTCAAAACTTACTGGTTGAAACGTGAATGTTTGGCACACTGGCAATGTTGTGAAGCTCTTCTGGTTAGATTGTGTTTAATCATGAGTATGAAAGAGAAAGTGAGTTTTGACTCTAAAACCTTTACCTACTGCCCTCTTTAGGATAGTTTTCGTCTGTCCTTTCAATCCCGTGCACACTGTCCTCTTTATTTGAGCTTGCACACAAACCTTTCCCATTATCATTGTATTGATTGAACCTTCCATCCTCACGAGAGTTGAAGGGTCCTGAGGCTGTGTTTAGTATGCTGCCTCTGTGCAGCAGCTGCACTGTGACCACCGGGCATGACTGCATCACAAAGCTGAGATAGAGAGAGAGAGAGAGAGAGAGAGAGAGACAGGCTGCTGACTGGAAGATTTTCCTGTCTTGTCTCATAAAGAAAGAAAAAGCGTTATTGGTTTTGAACGGCTGTGGTATTAAAATGGTCCGATTGTTTTTCTGCAAGAATAAGCCAGAATCTCTTAACTGTCATGCACACTAAATCCTTTTTTTAAATATATTTTAAAGGCTCAAACATTACAGACAGCTACTTTATTAACACACACACACAGGGAGGATGAGAGAGAGGGGAAAAGCTGAGTGCACGTCTGTTAAATTGAAGTCAGTATAAATGTTTGATGCCTGAGCTCCTCTGCACGGCCCACTTGATTATTCTAACCCAACAGTCACACCAGCATCACACACACGCGCACAGAGAGGGATGCACACACACGCACAGAGGGAGATGCACACACACACACAGGCACAGGTGACCTTCGCTTAGGCCTCAGGAGGAGGAGCAGCAGCAGGGGCAGTGACGAAAGTTTTGACAGACATACCGGCCACAGCAGAGGAGGCGGCGAGGGTTTGTTGCGGAGAGGCCACGCTGCTTTAGAGTGACACGCTGCTGTCGAGATGCCACACAGGGAGACTTTGAGATAGTGAAGATTCTTCCGCCTCACGGGGGGAAACATTCACGCACAGAGGCGAGGGCTCACACCCGATAAAACCCGTGAAACATGAAGATTTTCAGCCGTTTTCACTATGTTTGGTATCTGGTGAGTGCACAGTGGAGGGAGATTGATTTAGAGTGTGTGTGTGTCCGTGCATGCGACTGTGTCTCTTTGGCTATTTATAGCAAAACTCTGTTTATGATTCTTTGGAGTTGTTTGAGTTTCTCTTATGTGCACGCCATTTTTCATTTTGACCACTTCATGATTTATAATATTCCTGTGGTATAGCCTAAGAAATCCACGTTTCTTTTTTTCTCTGTGTGCCGTCCTCTTGCTGTGTGTGACATTTTAGGATGTGACTGAGTTCGAGTCTTTACCAGACTGCCGCAACTTTTGCGCTTGGAGGTCGACCTCCGTACGTAGAGTCACCGCATCGATTTCCATCCGACTTCCGCTTTGTAACCTTACCTGCCTCCCCGCCTGTCACCTCCTCTCCTCTCCTCTCCTGCACACGCTATGAGACTGCATTGCAGTGTTTGTGTAGATGTTTGCTCTTTCATCTGTTTCCTTAACTCAGAGTGTTAAACATTCATTAGTGTTGATGCGTGTTGATGATGCAGCATGTTCATTGTTGGTGCTACAGTGAACTCAGGTGTGATGTCAGTGAGTGGTTTGTTGCTTTGAAGTCACTTTTCTGCTCATGGGATAATATATGAACACGTCTCTGTTGCCAGGCAACAACATCTCTAAAATGTTTCAGGAACTAACAACTTCAGCCTTACTTTTGACCACTACCTGTTTCTGAATATATGTAACAGGGTTGAAAATGGTTTCCCAGCCAAAGTGGTCACAGACATTTCTCAACTTAAAGTTGAAACAAGAGAAACATAAAGGTCGTCACATGACAGCAGGAGTTTTATAATATAGTTCATTGTTTGGCCTCGGTCTCAATTAGGGATTTTTCATGATTGGAAAGATGTTTCTGTTTGTTGCTAACATCAACGTGATCGTTGTCGTGTTTTCTCTGACATGAGCTTAATTATTGGGTTTATTATTCAGTCAGGCATCGTATCACTTCTACTAGTTATGCATTAGACTTTTAATTATCTAATATAATAGAAGGATTCTGAGAAAGTGCAGTGTCAAGTGCAAGCTCTTTAGATCTACAGCACATATTTGTTAGTAGTGTGTTATGTTCCCACTGTGTAGTGTGTTTAAAACAGTCCTTATTAACTGTTATATTGTCCTCCAATACTGGAGGACAAACAATCGTCCCGTTTCCAAACAGGCACACTTTGAACAGCACTCCACTAGTTATAGGACAAGTGTGAGAATTGTGTGTCCTTACTCCATACGAGGTTAATTTTGTCCCACCTCCAGGAAAAGGTGATTTGTTGAAGGCATGGACCGGTACTTTCCATTATCTTTCTGTTCAGAAGCTCGATGCAGACACAGTTTGTTCCCCTTGTGCACCCAAAATAACCTCAGTTGTCCCAGAGTATGTCATGCTGGAAAATGATGTGCCTGTGTGTGTGTGTGCATCCATCTGATACAGCATGGTGTCATAGGGCAAAGGGTTTAACTGAAGCTTTTGCTCAGGTGACATTTACAGATCCAAGCTGAGAGACTACATGCACTGCAAGTCTGTAGACTGATGCGTGGGAGTCTGCAGCATGTTGACTTTAGTTGTTTTTGGATCTGATCTGCACTTGAGAACTTGGCACATTGAATGTTTTAGACCCTTTATCAGAACAAATCACTCTAGCGTCGTACATGATTGTGCACATCAGTTGCAAAAGGAATCAGAAGTAGGAAAACTTAAATCGCTGGAAGATCTGTTTTTAACATCTCGTGTTGTGCAATGGGCTGCCAAAACCAAAACTTAACTATTATTCATTTATATTATACTCATTTACATATACTTTTTTATACTTTCCTGTCCCACGGTGACAAGTTGTTATAATATCGAGACAGTAAACAGTAAAATGAAAAACTTCAAAGCAGTTAAATAAAGAAAAAGTCCAGTGAGAAAGTCTTTTTTGCCAGCAAGTTTTTTGTTTTTATTGGTGGTTTGTTTTCTTGTAACCATATCACACAAATATTTGGTCTATTAAAAAAAAAAACATGTATAGATTAGTGTTAATGTTTGAGTGCAGTTTATGGACAGTGCTTCCATCCTTTATTCTAATCGAAAACTCTTTAGAATATCACATCGTAAAAAGCAACAACATCTAGAAATACAGTCGACCTTTTATAGTTTCCTCCATCGAGAATAGGAATGTAGGATCTTTATATATTCGTCCTCGTGTTACATGCGTGTTTGGCATGGTTGCTTTCCAGGATGTAAACAGGAAGTAGTAGTCATTGTCACCACCAGCTGAACGACTGAGGTCATTTCCTCTCAGCTCACAGAATTATCAGTGTTGACCTCCAGAGCTTTCAGCATTCAGGTTTGTCTGTGATATATTTTAGTTTATCCTGTTAGGAAATTTATTTACACACAGTAAATAATGCTCTTTAAATTTCAGCTCATTTTAATTTGCTTCCATTGCATTAAGTCATAATTGGTTTACATAATAGAGGACAAGGTGAATCTTTTTATGGATGTTTCTAGA
>CAFUXE010000546.1:0-30038 GCA_903364295.1 Serranus cabrilla | reverse complement strand
ACACACACGCATGCATCTTGGTGTTCAGTGTCAGTTGAAGCTGAGAAAGCTGGGAGGGTGTTAGGAAAGTGTGGCAGCAGCTCAGGTAGTTAAAGCTGGACCGGCCACAGGGACGACAGTCCCATGACAACACATCAGATCGGGTTTCAGTCGGTGAGAGAAAGGATGCATGACAGCTCACTTTGCAACTTTACTCCAAGCAGGACAATAACTAACCCACTAACTGTGGAGCTGAATTAAACCTTAGTCTTGTACAGTTGTTGTAGTTCCAGGATTTATTAATGTAGCCTCATTCTTAAAGGGAAACTTATATTATTCAACCTATTTCTGAAATCGTGTGGAAGACTTGACATTGAAACTCTTTTAGGTAACACTAAGCTGCTTTATATACTCCAACACAACAAAATCTTCCCAGCACTCCTCTCTCCACTCCTCTCCTCTTCTGGCAACAAGCTGCCTCACAAGATTTTAGAATAAGACTTTTCTTACGCAAGACCTGATTAGACATGATAATAAACAGACTGAATCAAGTGAAAGGTAAAGAAACATTTCAGGCTTATAATAACTTGTCACACATAAAAAACTTGTTGTCACTTAGACAAAATGTGGGAAAATAGGAGAATTTTCCTTTTAATCTAGTTTGTTTATTGCTATGCTATGCAAATACAGAGTAATGGGGTTAAATTATTCAAACTGAAACTAAACTTAATTTATTCTACACCAACTGTTACTTTTTGCACACTATGTGTTATTTGTTATAATAAGCTCTGGGTTATGTTTTCTTCCCTTATTCAATCAACTTGTCAAATCCACATCAGAGACAGAGGAAGATGTGGATAAAAGAGAAAGTAAAATTGTCTACAACCTTGAAACTGAAGAAAAATCTCAGTAAAGTGGCAAATAACTCAACATTTAAAGTACATTTATTTATCTTTAACCTCCTTTCTCAGACTTTACATATAATCTGTTAGAATAGATTATAACCGTCAGCTGTGTGTGCATGTTGTTTCTGTGTACATCACTTGGACCAAAGGAAAAGATGCTAAGAATATGGGAAATACGTATTTAAACAACGTATTTTTTTACTCTTTTTTTTTTTTGTTCAGGACTTCTCGAATGACGACACCAAGCTGGAGTACAATGTGGATGCAGACAACGGCATCGCGATGGAGGGTTATCTGTTCAAGAGGGCCAGCAACGCCTTCAAGACATGGAATAGGTACGACGGACGGCTTCAGTTAGCGTCTTCATGAATACGCCTGAAATGTAATTTTATGATAAGGATTTGCTGCAGTGGGCTGATTGTAGATTGAGGAGAGCAAGCACTGTCATCAGAATTTACTATAAAAGGTGATTTACATTTTAGTTTAAAAAAACATGTTTGATAAGGGATTTTATATCAGAATCAGAAGAATATAACGAGTGGATGTAGGAGGAGGTTAATACTGTACATACGAGGGAAAATGTCATTCCTGACAATCTCTAGATGTTTATATCTCTGCAAACGCAGCAGATACTGCAGCTTTATTCACACTGAAATGGTGTCAGTGTGTGTTATTTTAGGAACATCGCTGGCAACTGCATGTGACTTTGTTTTCCTCGTGATCTCCTTTCAGGCGTTGGTTCTCCATCCAGAACAATCAGCTAGTTTACCAGAAGAAATTTAAGGTATGTCAAGTGACTCCCTGCACTCCGACCACCATTAAATATGCATGTGTTTGACTTCCAGCACAAATAACCGCCCCATGTATTTTTAACAGGATGGTGTAGCTTCATTTAAGAGCTGTAGTAGCCGGTTCAAAACAGACGTTTAGTGCAGGTTAAACAGCTGAATACATGAAAAGATGTTTCTGTGTGTCTTTGTTTAGGAAGAAGCAGTTATTATGTAACTCCTATATTTTGGAAAAAGTGCTTTTTCTCTAAACTACATTCATCGTTTGTGCCAAAATATACAGATTTATTTGCCATGGATAATACAGAATAAATTCTGTGTGTCATTCCCAAGCCAAATATTTTTGCTACACTTCAAGAGCATTTGGACAAAAACAGCTTGTGGCATTCGCATGGGACTCGTTTTAACTGGGCAACTCATGTGATTTAGAAACTGCCCGCCAACGGCTGCGTTTCATGCATCACAGCCGCATGTGATAAGTGAAGTCTGTTTTTCACCTTCTGCCCCCATGACCCAGATAAGAAGAAAATTGATGGAAAGATGGATTTTAATTGGTTTTACTGACTTTGAGTCTCCTGAATTTGCACCCAAAAAGCTGTCAGACATTTCATTTATAATTGTCTCAGACTCCATAAAACAAGAAATCTCGAAAGGGCGAATATTCACAGATATGTTGTGCAGATTTCCTCTGGATTAAGATCACATAACGTCAACACAAATGTATAGATATAGCCAATTGGTGATTTCTTTAGTGTTTAGCCTTTTAATATGTGAGAAAATAACCTGCATGCTTCTCCTCAGGGTCAGATATTGTTTACATCTTGTTGTTTGCATTTTGTTTACATCTTCTTCCATTAAGAGCTGCTCCCTCCGGCACAATAATCTTAATTATTTCCTGTAATGTATGATGCTGTATTTTTAAATCTTGTAGTGTGTTTACGTTTAGGATTAGAGAGAAGAAGAACACCTCTGAAGATTATTTTTAAGTGCCTGATTTCTAAATCTTCTTTCTGAGCACAGCTTCAGGTGTTCAGGTGTCTGTGTGTGTTTATTGTGTGTAACCGGAGCTGCTGTGCCGTCCCCTCAGGATAACCCTACAGTGGTGGTGGAAGACTTGAGGCTATGTACCGTGAAACACTGTGAGGACATAGAGCGCCGCTTCTGTTTCGAAGTGGTGTCACCCACCAAGTAAGTTTAAGTTCTATCAGTCTAATGAGCGCGAGAATCTGTTATTAAAGATGGGAAGGTGGAGCAGCGGCCTGTGTACCCACCTGCTCCCACACACACACAGTCAGCTGACAGCAGTTGTGTGATGCTGTGTGTCCCCACAGGAGCTGCATGATGCAGGCAGACTCAGAGAAGCTGCGGCAGGCCTGGATCAAAGCCGTCCAGAACAGCATCGCCACCGCCTTCCGCGACAAGGGAGATGAGGGCGAGGTAAAACCAGACACACTGAGCAATAGTTGAAGGGATTCACGTAAACTTTAGATAAATAAAAACATGTGTTGAAACTTTATTTAACCTGTGTTTATGTATGTAACACTATTTTCCTGTAGTTAAGTTTAGATTCAGTCAGTTACACTACAGAGATAATGTTTAACCCAACATTGAAACATATGTTTGTTTTTTTAAGAGGGCCAAAGTTACAGTTTATCATAGAAACTTTCCAACGGTCCTTTAACAGATCAAAGGTTATGAAAGTTTCCTTTAGAAAAACTAACCAAAACAAAGCTTAAAATTGGGATATTTCTCTCGAAATCACTTTAATCTGCATTAATTTAAATTAGTGACTCTTTAAAGCCATGATTGAATGACACGTGACAAATATTTGATTATAATCTGACAGAACTGCAGACTGTTTACACAGAGCAGAGAGGAGAGGACAGGAGAGGTTGCAAGTAGACATAAAAATTCAGATAGGTAAATATTTATAACATGTGGAGACCATTTTTTTTTCTTTTCCTGTATTCATTACACATGTGGAAAAGTAAAAAAAAAAAAAAGAATAACACAATTAACTTTTTTTTTATGATTTATGTTGTTATAACTATGGTATACTGCACAAAGGACATTTTTGAGATGTTGCTCCCTGAAACAATTTGTGGTTCAGAGAGTTTATTTTGCATTCTACCTAAGCCAAATAAATCTTCACCTTCCTCCCGGATGTCTTTCTGTCTCTTGTCAGAAGCTGGACAGGAAGTCGTCCACGTCAACTGGGAGCCTGGACTCTGGAGGGGAGCCGAAGGAGAGATCTCTGAAAGGAGAGAGCGCCCTGCAGAAGGTCCTGGCCATCCCGGGAAACACCTGCTGCTGCGACTGTGGCCAGCCGGACCCCCGCTGGGCCAGCATCAACCTGGGCATCACCCTCTGCATACAATGCTCCGGTATCCACAGGTAAAGGGTTTCATACCTGAAGTTATGAACTACTAGATATAAATACAGCAGAGAGCCATGGAGGACATGGGTTAAAAAATATTATTTAACTTCGGAAAAAAAAGGGAAATCACAAAGGAAGATACAAAGTTTTATTGCAGAAAGAAGAGAAGCTCTGGGAAAGTAATAAACTGAGAGAACACATTTAATTATTTATAAATTTGCAGGAATGCAGTTCATTTTGAGTTCAGGATTAAAAACAGTCATTGCATGTTTGTGTAGTTACGGGAAATCTTTCCCACCATGATTAGTGCTCTGTTGGTCTTCAGGGAGTCATGAAATGTAAACTCACTGTTCTGAACACACAGCCTGCTTGGGTGTTTAATTACCAAGGTAAAATATTTAATTAACATCCAGGCCAAATTTTAATTAACATACAAGTTCCCAGAGATCTTCATTGTTTCCCTGACTAAAGCAAGTTCAGGATTAAGTGTCAATTTGCAAAAACAGATATCTGTGTTTATTTTTCTGTGTGTGCACACCAGAGATTATAAGTCAAACTTAACTGGTGTGAAGTTGTGCTAAAAATATATTTTTTAATTGAATAAGTATGTTTTTTTAATTGCGTATAAATCAGAAATATCAGGTTTATTTATTTATAACAATGACTCTTGCAAATTAACTCTTCTTTTATTTCTTTAAATGACCTAATTTGTTGCCTCTGTAAATCTCTGGTACTTTGCCTCAACAGCATTTATAGATTTTTTGAATATACATACTGTATGTATTACAAACCAAGTTTAGTCAGAGTGTTGTATGTTTATCTGAGAACTATGTTTTCTACGTACTGGGTTTCTGTGTTAATAGCTGCTTATTCTATGAATCTGCAGAGCCAAAATTCCACCTTGTGGCTAAAACCTAAAGTGACTGAGAAAATAATGCTCTTCAAGCCTATAAAGCATTAAACCTTTTAGTCTTTTCACAATTAAAGCTTTTTTAAATGCTTCTTTCAGGAGTCTGGGAGTGCATTTCTCAAAGGTTCGCTCTTTGACTTTGGATACGTGGGAGCCAGAACTGCTCAAGGTGAGGGAGGAAAAGCTGAAACTGAAAGTCTGAATTTTAATGAAGTACTGATAACAGATTACTTTAAATTGCTCTTAATTTGCTTTCACAGTTGATGTGTGAACTGGGAAACGGAGTGATCAACCAGATCTACGAGGCTCGGCGAGAGGAGCTGGGAGCCAGAAAACCACAACCTGGAGATCCGAGGTACAATATCAGTGTTTCAGACTTGTTTCCTGCTTTGATTCGTTTGTTATTGAATTTATTTCCTGGTATTTTGTGTTCTTCAGTATCAAGGCAAGGCAAGTTTATTTGTATAGCACAATTCAACAGCAGGGCATTCAAAGTGCTTTACATCAAACATGGAAACATATAAAGTATAAAAGCAATAAAATCAACATAGAGGAATACATTTAAATTCAAATTCAAGTTAAAGCAATAAGGTCACAAAAACATGATTAAAATACAGATTACAAATAAGTGTGACTGGTAAACTGTATACTTATGTTAGTTGGAAGAAACCAAGAGAAATAAAGAAGAGATGGAAAATAATTTAATTTTGCATTTCAAGGAAATAGATTTCCTTTTAACTTTTGCCTCATTGTGATACATTTAATCTGCTGTTGGACGGCTTTTCTATTACATTAAACTTGGTTTTAGTAGATAAAAATGTAAATATCTTCCCTTCTTGTTCCTAACAGACATGAGGTCGAGGCCTACATCAAAGCCAAATACGTGGACCGCCGCTTCGTTCGCCGGCCGTCCGACGAGGCTCTTCGCAACAAAGTGGTTTCTCTGAGCAAACAGGAGAAGAGGCTGAGCAGCAGCTCCGAGCACCTGCCCCCAAGACCGCCACCACCCACCCCCAAACTCCGACCCGGACAGTCAGGTCAGTGGAGAGATGAACTTTAGATCCAGGAGTTTCTGTTTTCTGTAACCTTTCCCTCGTCTCTGAACATAATGAATGAATGAATGAATAACAGGTGAATCAAACATTTAACGGTGCTGATCCTGACAATCACTCAAATGATTTTCACGAACAACTAACTAGCTGTCAGGGAAGAATACAGTATTTACCTGTAATGTTTAAAAGTACGAGTAGTTTGGGACATTTACTGATATATTAAAGGTCAGTTAATCTATCTCCCCCTTTAACTCTGTATCTCTCACTACCAATAAAGCTGTAAAATGGGCAACAATATCAAGAGCTGGTCTGAGTTTAGTAATTGGCTGAAATTCACACAGTGACAACAACAGCAACAACAACAACAACAGCAAAACTGCGTACCACAGCTTTAAGTTGATATGGAGAACTTACCATTTACATATTAATAAGATACAGTGCAACAATTTGTAAAATGAATATGTGAAATCTTGTGAGCTCCTTTACCCCTGACTTAAGATGTCGTATTTAATTTTTCCTGCCTATCAACTTTTTTAAAGCTCAATAAACATGAATAATATTTGATTGAAATCTCTCCCATCTGTCTTGAACATTGAAAAACTGAAACCCTGCACAATAGAGAGACTAGCTTCAGTTCTCAACTTAGTTTAGATAATGGACTGTCAGACAATTGGGATTTCGGTCCAGTTGGACATTTTTCTGAATAACACCTGGTTGCACAAGCGACATAAAACACAATGCAAAAGTCACCACTGTCTGCACATTTCATTCTGACTACCTTACAACAAAAAGTAGACCGTGTTTTTTTTTCCTCGGATGGCGAAGACATGACCCTGCAAATCTGCCCATCCACCCATGACTTCCCCATCCTAGGAAAAAAATATCGAAAATATCATCTACTGTTTGTTCTGCTTCACACAGTAACATGTTCTGATACAAGTCAATTCATTCAGATCATGACTGATGCTAATGCATTATGAGACAGCTAGAATTACGCTCCTGTTTTAATTATTATTATTATTGTCAAAAGTTAATTAGTGGAATTTCGTGCCTTCTTCATGTGTTTGAGACCATCAAAGCAAAAGGGGACTAGTTTGCAGAATAGAAGAAACAAATAAACATTCTGGTGTTTAACACTTTTTTCACTACTTTATTCCATCATAGTTTCAAGGTCTTTAATATTAATCTACAATATAGAAAAAATTATAAAAAATAAAGAAAAACCATTAAATGAGAAGGTGTGTCCAAACGTTTGACTGCACTTAAACAGATTTTTTTCTGATGGATTATTTCCTCGTACTCTCAAAAGTTTCCTTTTAAAAAGACGAAGCCAGTGTCATTTGTGATTGTGGCCACCTTTTCTATTGTGTGCTCGATTTGATTTTTGCACTGCTGTGGTGACGTGTCCACCCATCAGCGCTCTGTGTGTTCTCTGTGAGCAGCATTATGCCGAAGCCCTCTTTGCCTCCCATTGCTTCTCGTAGTCTGTGTCTTCCAGTGTCGACCCAGCTGGTAGTCTAACTATCTCTGCTTTCACCCTCATTTCCTCTCTCTTCTCTTCCTAAATCTCTCTCTCTCCTCCTTTCCTATTCTGTGCTTCTGGACTAACCCCCTGCTCCCACTGCCTACCCTAAAACTCCCAAACCCTGGCACTCGATTCACAACTCCTCCCCCCGTCTTCCAATTTCCCAAACTCCCGTGATCCCTAACGTAGCTGTTGCCAGCGGCACGGAGGCCCGCCGCGACTCTCTCTTCTGTCCTGACGAGCTTGACTCGCTCTTCTCCTACTTTGACAACTCTGCCAAGCTCAGGAGCAGTAAGTACTGAATGCTTCGTGTTTCGCTTGCTTCTACATCCCTCTCTGTCCATCTGTATTCACCGCTTTGGGGCTGTGGACTAACAAGCCTTCATCCACTCCTCTGTTTCTCCCTCATCCGGAACTTTTTAATGGATCATCCCGTCGTCATGTTACGAGCATTGCAGAACGTACCGTGTTTTGTTTCTCCCGGGTGTGGGGAGTGTTTCTCTCACACATGGTTTGGGTCACAGACTGAATGTAAAGATGGATGTAGCTCACCAAAAATGAAGCCACAACAGCTTGATCGCCCCCTGGTGGCCGACTGCAGTATAGGTCATGAATCCAGCCCCCTCTGTGTCTGCAGAGGGACACGGGCAACTAAAAATTCAGTCAGTTAAATTCAGTCAGTTAAATTTATTCCAAAGATCATTTTAGATCCTTATTATAACGCTGATGTAGAGTACCAGTCAAAAGCTTGGACAGACCTTCTCATTCAATGTTTTTTCTTTATTTTTATGAAATCTTCTGCATTTAAAAAGAAAGACATCAAAACTATGATGGAAAAAATATGGAAGTATTTAGTAAACAAAAATTGTTAAACCAGAATATCTTTTAGATTTTAGATTCTTCAAATCAACTTTTGCCTAATAATAAAAACCACTGAATTAAAAGCTGTGTCCAAACTTTTACCTTGTACTGTGTGTTCAGTTGTTCATTTTCTGATAAATTTATGTTTAATTAGTTATTTGATGCCATAAAAGGGAGGTGTGATGTTACAATTGGTCAGGCGGGAGTTTGACTAATCATTACTGCGTAGAATCAGACTTCAAATAACGTCACCAGAGCAAGATGTCAGCGCCCGTATTTGAGATATTTTGGCTTCATTTTCCAGGAGGAAGTGTCGATGCTTCGTCCATCTTTATAAACAGTCTGTGGTTTTGGTCAGTGTCTGGTATTTGCATTTGTATCTGTCTCATCATATTTTTGTTACTTAGGGAGCTGAAACATAAGGTGATGGTGGGGATCTGTCCTCCAGTTATCTCTCTGTTGATCTCAGCCGTCTGTGTGCACCCACTGTACCAAATATTAGGACCACACGCTGTTTGTGGAGACATGAGGATGTTCAGTTACAGCAAAACAAACATTTCTGAGGGGTTTTATTGGGAGGCTGTGTGATGATCTGAAAACAAACAGCGTGAAGGTGTTCCTTTTATTTTATACACTGAGTGAAAGGCATCTGTGTCACGTTCCACGAGTCGTGATTCAGACTTTTTGTTTTACAGTAAAAAGTGCAGACAGCGGCATCCAGAACAGCGCTGATGGGAGCAGGGAGATGCTGGCCACCACCACCTCCAACAACAGCCTGACAGATGCAGGTATAACACAAACACACACACATACCTCTATCATTTCATGGAAACCCCTGCCTGTTTACATCTAAAGGGACATATTAGCCAAGTTAGAGAAGACAACTGCACATGAGTTGATACACACCCGTTCCTGGAAAATCAGGAAAAACACAGTCATTCACAAAAAAGTATTTTTGTAATGTGGCACTATTTTGGAGACATGAAGGGAAAATTCTACATTTCAGATCAGTTAAGGAAGTTGCTTCAGTGATTCAAAGCAGGTTTAATATAATATGATAATGATTTTACAAGCCTGGAAAAGTTTGGAATTTGAAGGGAAAACTGCTGTTGAATTTAGATAAATGATGAATTGGCATTTCATTTCCTTAAATTTGTAATTATGTCTCACATCTCATAATTGTGTTTTTCAGATGCTGCTGAGTCTCCGCCCATGCCGATGCCTGCCACGCTGCCTCCTCCGTCACCCTGTAAGGAGATGGTTTTCTACGAGCCCAAGGAGTACAGCTCCGGCCTGCAGCTCTACTGGGCGGCGTGTGCCCGCAGCCTGCCGGACATGGCGGAGGCACTGGCCCACGGAGCCGAGGTCAACTGGGTCAACACGGAGGACGACAAGAGGACGCCGCTCATCATGGCGGTGCAGGGGGTGAGCATCCCGACAGATGATCCCGTTAGATCAGTAACAGTTAATATTAGAGGGGAAGTTTGAAAGAACAGCATCAGCAGTGTTTGATTTTCCATGATAAACATCAACACATTTAATGAGTTTAGTTATATTACATATAGTACTGTATTTTTGTATTTATCTGTACATTTTAATTAATTTATTAATTCTGATTTCATATATATATATTTAGCCAAATCCTTGCCTGAACAACTGATATTTAGATTGTAAGAACAATTACAATTTATGTAAACACAATAACCTGTGTATTTTGTCACTTATAATGTGTTATATTACTGTTTAATTTCAGGGCTCGCTGGTCACCTGTGAGTTTCTGCTTCAAAATGCAGCTAATGTGAACCAGCAGGACGCTCAGGGCCGAGGCCCTCTCCACCACGCCACCATGCGGGGACACACAGGGTTTGTCTCTCACGTCATCAGTACGTCATCAAACGTTTATGATGTGATTCTGATCGTGTGTGAGCTCAAAAACGCTTCTCTCTCTTTTTCAGGCAAGTGTGTTTATTCTTAAAAAGAGGAGCAAATCAAAATGCTGCAGACATCGACGAGAAAACTCCGCTGACAATAGCTGTGGAGGCGGCCAACGCAGACATCGTCACACTGTGAGTGTTTTCTCTTTATCACGTAAAGAACAATAATAAAGACAAAAAAATAAAAAGCAAAAAATAAAATTCTCCTATTTATCATTGGACTAATAAATATGTAGTATATTTAAATAAGTAAACACATATAAAACCATAATAAAGACAAGAAAATATATAAAAAAGTAGTGTATTTGAATAAGTATCCAAATCAATAATAAAGACAAAAACAATTATTCTATTTCGCATTAGACTAATAAATATGTAGTATATTTTAATACGTATATACATATTAAAAAAATAATAACAAAGACAAAAAAATTTATTTAAAAAAATCTAATTAACATTAGACTAAGTAATATATAGTATATTTTAAAAAGTATACACATATAAAAACAATAAAGACAAAAAAAAATTAATTCTCCTATTTCGCATTAGACTAATAAATACATAGTATATTTAAATAATAGACACGTATAAAAACAATAATAAAGACAAAAAAATATATAATAAGCAAAGTTTGATTACTGCGTGATTGTTGATCTCTCATTTGTTGCTAACCCGTCACTTCCTGTTTCTAACCTGCTCCAGGTTGCGACTGGCCAAGATGAACGAGGAGATGCGGGAGGCGGAGGGTCCCTACAGCCAGTCAGGTCAATATAACACCAACAGCCCCACCGAGATGCAGTACAGGAAGTGCATGCAGGAGTTTATTAGCCTGCAGCTGGACGAAACTTAATAACTGTCGATAAAACACAGGGGCAGCAAACTGAAGCCAGTTTTATCAGAGGAAATGTAAAGCCGGGTTCAGAGCTGGGGTCAGTCAGTAACACCCAGATAACGAGACATTTCATTCTCAGAGGTTTGATTACAATTTGAAGGCAACTTTTTTTATTCCGAGACCTCCTGGTGAGGGTGTGAGGAAGAACTGAGCCCAGCTCTGCCCGTGGTGCTCCTGTGTCCCGCTGTGCTGTGAGTGCAACTGTCATCTTAACGGCCCGCTGCACCGCGGCGTGGTTCAACATCAGGTGCTTCACTGTTTCAGTGTGTCAGGGTTAAAGCCATCGACTCTGGACATTTCTGAGGAGTTTTGTTCCAAAGTGGAACATCCACGTTTTCAATGAAGTGACTGTTACTCATGTAAAAACATCAAGAGCACAAAGTTAAAAGAAACTGTCACTTTTTTACCAGATAGTCTGTACCTCCTCCCTTTAAGTTTAGATTATAAACTTTTGCCTCTTTTTTAGAGTGATTTATAGCAGCTGAGAAGAACTTTTTTTGGGGGGAGGGCTAAAGTACTTTTCAATTTTAATTAGTGTTGTGTCTTTGCAAAAAAAACTAGCTACCCAGTAACTGCCACCAGTATCCAGTGACCTCAAAGCGACGGCAGTTTTCACTAGCCGTGTTTCCATTCAAGTATTTTGATGCACACTTTGATAATTTCGATAATTAGATCCAACTTAATTGCACCAAAAACTTGTGTTTTAGACATTTAAATAACACATAATATTACTTTCCACCAGCAAAATGTTTTGCAAAACGTTTTTATAATTGTTTATCTAATGATCTTTTTTTTTTGTTCCACTGGCAATTGAAACAAATTTAACGGCCAAAGCGACTTTTTTTCCACTTCTTCTTCTCTGTTTCCTGGTGGATTACAGTCATGCATATCATAGATGAAACTACACTGTAGCTTAGTTTATTCACTCCAAATCAGCAGATGGAAACTCTTTTCCTTTCTCCAAAAATGTGCTTAAATATGCTTGACAACTGAATGGAAACACGGCTACGATCTGGCAATAATCCTGACTTTGAGTGACATTTTCCATCATCTGACCAGTTTGCAGAGGCGTAGTGTGTGTCCAGAAATCGCCAAGTTTCTTTTTAAAATTGACCTGTCGAAAGTAATTCATGCACATTCCTTTTAATGGTTATGCAACTGCTGTACC
Organism: Serranus cabrilla; assembly: GCA_903364295.1. Lineage (NCBI taxonomy): Eukaryota > Metazoa > Chordata > Actinopteri > Perciformes > Serranidae > Serranus > Serranus cabrilla. The sequence goes on along the minus strand of CAFUXE010000546.1, from coordinate 17,647 downwards.
GTGTCGTCCTGAGATTGTATGGTTCCCATTTGAAGTCTTAACCATTTGCAAGGCCTGTTTACTTCCTTGTTGTCCAAACATAATGCACCCTGCCTGGTCAGAGAAAAAGTCTATTTTAGAGCAGTTTTCTTTTATAAAGATAGATCTAGGAACCGTATAATAAGTGTACTATAACTGTACATGTTGTAAATGATGTGCATATCTGTTGACCGTTGAAGTTGAGACTGTGTTTGCACAGGAGTGAGTGCCATGAGGGGCTCTGTGTTCACACCCTTACTTTTCTTTTCTGATTGTATGGTATTTACTTCCTGTTATGACAATAACGTGTCGGTTAAATGTGCCCGAAAACCGCGGGAAATCCAGAATTGTAAGACGATGATGAAGGCCTGTTGGTGCCATCGCTCTGATTGTATTGAATGTTAGTGGGTCAAATATAGACAAACCGTCTGAGGATGGTACAAGTGCAATAGTGTAGAAAAATATCCACATGTAACCGTGTATATATTCTTATCACCTGCTGGTCCTAACTTATATTATCTTAATCAAACGGGAGCTTTATGAAAAAAAAAAAAACAGGAGTGTGAATAGACATGAGTGCAAAGCTCTGAAGATTTTATTAGTGAGTGAATGATTGAAATGAACCCCAGTTTCATCCCACCAAAGCACTTTTCTGCTGATTCACATTGGTAAAGTGGCGCCCCCTGCTGCTCACAGGACAGTATGTGATGTGATGAATGGCTCACTAGTGTTCAGTAGTTAGAGTACAGATTGCTGATTGTGTTGTGATTGTGTTCACGGTTAAATGAAGCAGAAGGTTTCATGAAAGATTGTAAAGGGATTCATGTATTCGGACGGCTACAGTCAAATATTTATCTAAGAAGAGTTAAAGCTTCTTAAAGGAGGGCTAGACGTGATGCCAGACTGTTATTAGCATGAATGCTGCTTATGTTTTTAAAGTGGAATTTCCTCTGAGGTCATTTAAAAACAAGTCAGGAATGTTTGGGTGGAAGTCCGTTTCCGCCATTGTGATGGGAAAAAAAGATCCTTTCATTCATTAGAATGAGAAACTTTCTCAAAATAATCTTGGTAATAGAAACATTAATGGTGACTGCTGTTGTTGGTTATTAGCTATTAGTCAGATAAGTATTTTCAGTGGCTAGATTTGTAATAATGACTCAAAAATATGACTTTTTACCTCAAATATTAAGACATTTTCTCAAAATTACAACTTATCTCAAGTTAATGACTTAGTGCATCAAAAGACAAACTTTCACAAATTAATAACTTATCTTCGAACAATATTTAAGCATCTTTTGTGAAAGTTTCTCATTATCAAGTCATAATTTACAGAAAGCTTCTAATTATAATGGATCTTCTTTTTTTTTATCACAAGACAGTTTTCATCTTTTTTTCTTCTTTTTTTTTGAAAAATAAGCTTTTGTAGTTTTGGACCTGAATGACAGAGAATAAATCTTTATTTTTCTTGGCTTGTTGATAGCAGATTAGTGCAGAAACTGTTGCTGTTGTTGTTTTAAAGTTCAGCGTCGGCCTTCAGGAGCCGAGTAGAGTCTTTGTACGAGCTTCCACTGAAGGAACCTCACGTTGTTTTGCTTTGGTGGAGGATCAGCGTTGTTGCTCGCCGAGGGGCTTTTCATCAGCAATCAGTAGATGAATGATGAGGGATATTCAGTCCACCCGCCCACCTTTTATTACAGTCACGGCTCCCTCGATTAAAGCGTTTCTCCCTGATTGAGTGTGTGGAAGAAGAGCCGAGCCGTGGTTCTCAGCCTGCGAGCTGCTTTGTGAATTTAACAAAATCTGTCAGCATTTTTAAAATTCTCTTCTTCATTTTTTTATTCTTTTAATATTTGTTTAGTAGAAATTGTTTAAAAACCTGAAAAGAGAAACTGAATTGCAGCTGGAACTCTTTGAGAACCGCGGCTCCGTCCTCTCCTCACCATCACTCTTCTTTATTTCTCTCTATGTGTAAATTCACTGTCAGTTCTCTGTTTTGCTTTTCTTTTCTCACTCTCCTCCCCAGAGTTTTGTGCCTTTCTTCTGTTCTCTTGTTTTCTTTGGGGTGCTGAGGCCAACACAACTGTATTTTTGTACATAAACTCCTGCACTTTAAACACAATACAGTTGTTTACAAAATGAATCTCTGTGGCTTTGTCTTTTCTTCCTCTGGCTGTTTGCTTCTTCTGTTCTTTCTTCTTTTCTGCCTCTGCTTGTTTCTGTTTCATATTTCGAGCCACGCTGACACTCTGACAGGTATGGCCGTCCTTTTTTCCTTTTTTATTCCTGTTCTGATGATTCTGTCACTGCGCACTGAGCCTCCACTCTGCAAAACACTGTTGATATTATAGTTTTATTTTCTTTGCATGTCAGGTGCAAAAGTCTTAGTCTTAATGCAGTGAGATATATTTTATTTCACAATATTTTAGGGAGCATATTTGCAGCAGGTTGATGTGGTGAAGAGGAGGAAGAGCTCACCTTTTCTTAGCCACTAAGTCCTGTTCTGCCTGACAATATTTATCACTATTTTCTTGTTTAAAAGTTCAGACTTTTCTGACAAAAGTAGAAAAACGCGTTCTTGTCTGTCTTTAAATGATACATCGGGCCTCAAGCAGCAACATTCTTTTATATAATTTTGTAAAGAGAAAAAATAAGAGAAGCAAAAACTCTTAACCATCCAAATCTGCACAAAATATTATGAATATTAATATTACACATGCAGGTTTTGTAGCATGTACAAATACTCAAACAAAGTCTGCAAGAAGAAGACGTACAGATGGAGAGTAATTGACGTACTGTTTGATAGAAATAAACAAAGTAAATGTTATTTTCTGGAATGTCAGTAAATGTGTTAAAAGAAAAAATCCAGTTAAAAAAATATTCAATCAAAGATACAGATATAATCATTTATAATATATAATAATATACATTTTGTTATTTGACATTCATACATTTTTTTCTGTTCCTCAAATTAAAAAAATGATGTTTGTTGAGTTGGAAAAATTTAAATGAGATGATGTTTTTGTCTGATGTTGGTAAAAGTGCTGTCAATTATGTGTCATTGTTCTCTTATGTATTAGAAGATAAAATATTAGGAAAACATAAGTGAATCCCGGAAATCAGTCTGCGCAAAAATAAGAGGAAATTTGTTTGACACTTCCTGAGTCTCCTTCTGTGCAGGAAACTTTTGTAGCTCTGTTTTGCCACGTCAGGAGAAAAGAAAAGAGTAATTATTTCCACTGTTCTGTTACTGTCGTGGCGATCATGCAGCTCTGTTCTCTGTCTCAGCGTTTCAAACCTTTTTGATTATTCTTTAAAAATGTGAAGTAATATCTGCTTGTGAACGCATCAGTAAATATAGATTTTTATAGAATTTTCCCTCTCAGATTGTGTAGTTAGAAAGATTTTTACAGTCCTGAAAGATAAAAATGTTCATAAAGGATAACTGTGTGTAACAAACATTAAAGTTGTCCTTATTTCTCCTGCAGGAGATGAAACCTACCAGGACATTTTCCAGGATTTCACCCACATGGCCTCCAACGACCCGGACAAGCTGAACCGCTACCAGCAGTACGATCCGCAGCGACCCTGACGCACCACGAGCACCGTCCGCTCGCACTCAGAGACACAAACACGTCTGGAAAGACGTCGTCCGCTTCCCGTCCAACATCGTCCAGCAGCAGAGCCGGTTAGTGCCGCCGCAGCTGGACACACGACGCCACGTCTGGAGCTCCCGTTCACCTTCTTGTATTCTTGCAGCTGCGATCGCAGCGCTCGTTGAAGCACTTCACTGATGTGAAGGGGAACTTCTGTGAACAGCAAACCTCACTTTTTTTTCTTCTTCTTTGTTTTTAAAAACTGTGCTTTCCAGTAGGACCTATTATTCAGTGAATGGTACAGTGTTAAAGCTTTTGAAAGGATTTGCAAAGTCATGAAAAATCAGAATGATAATTGAACTTGATCTGAATGTAGCGCGGCCAGCGAGGCTGTGAGTTATTTTAATTTTTTGTCTTCTTGACAGAGGAAATTGATTTTTTTTTTTTTTAATATATCCAAACAGGAGAGTTGCCTCAGAGTTATAGAGAGGTAAGTGCATGACACACTGTTTAATACTCTTTTCAATAGGATTCTCTTTTTGATCATAGGCGTCTTTTTATATCAAAGTCTTGCTTCCGTGAACTCGCAGCAGCGTATACATACACGACATTATGCTTTTACTTATTTGCACAGATCTCTTTGTCTTAAATCGCCACTGATGTCGACCAGTTTGACATGTTAAACAATGTACAGTTATTACAGGAGTAGACATCTTATCTGTGCGTCTGCAATGTTAAATAGATGAGTTTTTTGTGATTTTTTAAAAAATTCTAGTTGTTTTTGAACACTTTTTTCAGAATGATTTTAATGTTTCCACGTCAGTAACCTGCAGTACGTGTCAGAGGCAATCAGCCCGTCAGAGTGCTGACTTTTCAGTCGTGTTGAGGTGATTGTTGAAGTGTAGATTCAGTCTCATGCTGATGTTAAAAAGTTAAGATGTAGAGTTAAAGGACTACAATAATAGAGACCTACAGTTTAGATTATTGGCAGCCTGTTGATTCCTGTTGATTCTGGGAATACCAGTGCTTTGTTTTGTTTTAATCGTAGGTTTCCTGGAAAGAGCTGTGTCATTTTGGTGTTTATTATGTGGAACACAGGATATTTCACTTAAATTAAAATGAAATAACACTTAAACAAGTGAACTGAGTTGTGCAAAGGTGCATTTCTAAAGCAATCATTTTAAATGACTGAGTGATGATTTTCATCAGTCTTTCATCGTTTAATATGTAAACGTATGTTTAAGGGCAACAGTGATTGAGATTTATACAACAAAATCAGAGCAACCTGCATCTTTATAAATATATATATGCATATTTCTGGATTAGCAGTTTTATGCGTCTGGCCTCTGGTGTATCTGTTTACAGTGCAGCCAAACAAACAGGATGTTGAATCACAGATTAATTATATTATCAGCTCTGAGCACAAATTAAAAATTTACAATTTCCAAGCCTGATTCCAAACAAACTGGGATTGGGTTGCTAAAAAAATGTCAAGCTTAAATAATATAAAACAATATATATATATTAAAAGATTTCCATGTGTGGTGAAATGCCTGTTAAACTCTGTTATACAGGCAGTTAATGAAATTAATTAATTTGTGTGTACCAACAAACAATAGCATCAAATTACACGGACTTTTCAGGTAAACTTCCAAGAAACGTATTTTAGAAACGAAATATCTGTAAAATAACAGTTTGATTTACTTCAGAAAACATCAGACGGCTGCACTGAAATGTTCAGAAACAAATTCTACAAAATTCTTCACTGACCGTATTTGTACTGTAGGATGTAAATTCTTCTCTTTGACACAAACTTTACACAGTAAGACGATGATCTGAAGCGCAGAGGAAACCTTTTAGCAACTTGGGATACAATTCTTGTACATTTTGTACAGATGCTTTTGAATTCTCCAGAGAACTGAAGTATAAAGTTAGTGGTACTTGAATAATGAAATAAGCTTTTGTATATGCTGTTCTTTGTATCCTTTGGTCATTTTAGCCCATTTTATATCGCTGTCTGTACCCCAGTATACATGTACTGTATATTCTACCTGTAAGAACTTCAATACATCCTGATCTTTGATATGCTTTGTCTCAAGGTTTCATTTCAACCACTTTGCCTCATTATCATATGTGCAAAAAGTCATTACAGGAATGTTTTTGTTTTTCCTGGACTGACAGAGTTTCACACCCCACCATCACATCCCCGGGTTGAAACTGTAAAAACAGGCATTCAACAGTCAAAATTTGACGTTTCTGACAGTTCTTGGAACTTTCCATTTTCTTTAAAAGATCGCCAAAAATTATTGTGGAAAGAAACTTTTAAAACAGGCATTATTATCAGAATTTGAACTTTGATTTGAATGGATCAAAACAAAGCTTAAAATTATAATATTTGTTTAAAGTTGAACTTTTCTGACAGTTTAAAGTTTCAGTTCCAAAAAGTAACCAAAACTAAGCCTAAAATTCTGATATTTCTGTCAAAATCACTTTATTTTAATGTCTCATTTAAAACATTACCAAAAACTGTTTGGAATACCTAGATCCTTTTTCCAATATTTCTGACACTTATGGGAACTTGGAAAAGTGTTATATATATATATTCCATTTTATTCAATTTAAAAAAAATCTATCATAGAAATTCAACTTGCATTTCTTTTTTTATGATTTACGTAATTTTTTATGTTTTATTCTATTCAAAAAATATTTTGAGGTGTTCCCACTGAAACCTCTTGGGGTTCAGAGGGCTAAATCTTTTTGTTGAGGTTTCTTTTTTGAAGAAAGGTTGTGCTACTGCTCTCCTGTCCTCATTTATTTTCCTTTTGGAGTACTTTTTGTGTGTGTTTTTTTTTTGTGCCTCTGAATCACAGTGGAAATATGGAGCAGCTTTCATTATCAGTGAAACAATTTATCTATCGGTGCAGAAAAACAACTTTTTGACAACTGATGGAAAGTCCTTCGCTGCAGGAGACCAACTGAGAGACAATGAGTAAGTAATTTATGTATTTATACACAAACATTTGCATATTTAGAGTATAAATCCTAATTGTCCACACGTGGAGACTTCTCACTTCATATTTGGGGAAACTTTACAGCAGTCAGGAGCTCCTATTCCATTACACAGCATTACAAATTAAAACATTTTATTTTATTTTACTTTTAGTGCATACCCTTGCAAAGTACCAACAGTTGCATGCACACACATGCTGGTATTTTTGGCATACAGCATTTGAAATAGTATGAATTTGGAAATAATACATATTTTTTTCTGTCATGCTAAATAGCATTATTATATTGAAATACATACTGAATCTGTTTTTTGTGAGTGATGCTTTTATTTTGATGTTCGTCAACACACTGTTTCCTCTGTTGTTTCTGCTTTTCAGGCCTTTACTGGGATGTTAAGTTTCAGTGTGATGTGTCCAGCAGGGGGCGCGCTGCCTTCACTGTTTCACATTTGCAGCCTAAAAGTGCAGCTGAGGATCCTGGAAGAAAACTTTGTGTAAGTATGTAACTTTTTTTTTAATTCATTCATTTAATTTATTTCCACCGGAGGACTTTAAAGCCTCGTGTAAATCCTGCTACGATGTTTTATATTAATGTGTTTCTGCTCTGTGTGTTTATAACATTTCATCATTTTAATCACTTCACATGTTACAAATAAACGAAGCTCACGAAGCTCTAATGTTAAACTCAGCTGAGAATTTATGATCTACTATAATTAATATATTTTTTCTCCATTCATGAATGTACACTGGTGACGTCACGCATATCTCCCAGTGCCAATCCTGATACCCATCTGTGGATATATTACCCAGTCCCCTTCCACCTTTAATAATTACAGCGTGTTTATTTCTGTCGCTGTGTAAATGAGAAGCACGCGGGCCAGCAGTGCCCACCACTTCAAGTGACTTATCGTCCCGTGTGTGTGTGTACAGCAGGCCAACGTGTGTGTTTAGTCTGCTTCAAACTAATGCTCCTGAAAAAACGCAGTGATAGCACGATGATCATTCATCTTAATACTACCGGACACTCATGTTAAACATACGAAACAGAGCGACGCTGTGCTTTTCTCTTTCTCACATCACATCAGCCGTGATGTGACACAGAGGGATGAAACAGAGCAGAGCAGCTCACTCAGACAGGTAGAAGTACAAATTAGTATAGCTCTGTTTCATATCATATGTGCAAAAATATTTTTGTTTTGTTACATGACATTACATTTATTTAGATGATGTTTTTAACCAAAGGAACTTACAATAAGTGGATTTAACCTTTCGGTACAACCCCAAAAATCGAAGTGCACCAGTTTAATCAAATATTCTAAACTGCTTCAAGTTCTACATTTAGAATCAAAGAAGTAGATTTAAAAAAAGTTTTTTGTTTTTTTTAAACTATAACTACAAATGTCAAATAAATATTAGGGAGTAAGAAGTGCAATATTAGTGGAGTAGAGGTATAAAGTAGCATAAAATTAGAATAACAAAAAGTACAAATATGTTCAAACTGTACTTAGGTGTCGTACTTGAGTTAATGCACGTAGTTACCCTCCACTAGTGCGGCAGAGTGACACAAAATAAAGACGGGAACATTTGGACATTTGCAGTAAATATAGCTGCAGGTTTACTGTCAATAACTGCAGGAAGGAAGTCTTTAATTTTATTTACCGAGGTGGCATTTAAAACTTGCATTTAACTTTCATTTAAAAAAAGAAAAGAAATCTCAGCAGTTTCAGTGCATCATAAACTAAATTTTTATAGATTTCTTATATCAGAAACTTAGTATATGATTTATAGCCTGAAACATGCTACGTTTTTGAGGCCGATGTTGATATTTATCACATCCCAAAGTGTGGAAATGTAGCTCATCTCAAATTTCCAAGCTGAGGAGGACAGAACAAGCTCCTTATAATGTGAATTCAGCCAAATAAACAAGTGAAATGTGAGTATTTTTTCCTTCTCGACTTGGAAATTCGAGTTGTGCCTTTATCCCACTTTTTGGAAAATGCTGACTGGATTTGGGGGCTAGCGCTCCACTGAGATTCTCACTGTTGAAACCAAACCTCCTTTATTTAATACACTGATATTTGTTGTTGTTGTTCAAATCCTGTGCAAGTAAAATATACAGAAACTTAAAAAGTTAAGCTCCTTAAAGTGTGTTAGAAGATCATTATTAAATAAATGTATATATAGCACCATGCATTTCACCTCCAGTCTCCACCAGATACTTTATCCATCTCTGACACTTCAGATCTGATCGGAGTTTAAAGGTCATCTGATGACCCTGATGATGCCTGTGCCCGGCTCAGGGGCTCTGCCTTGTGAATCGGCCACCGAGCCTTTTCCAGGAAGTCTGCGGTCTGCTTGCATGTGGAGAAGTGAAGGGCCGCCGCTGGAGACGTTTCCCTCCATAAAAACACCATGTGAACAAACGCTGAGAGGGCCAAGCTCCATTAATGCCGCTGACACTGCCAGGGACCGAACTCAGAACATATTCGTGTTAACAAGTCACCGAGTCCAGCGGTGACTGAAGACTTATTTTCTTCAAACAAATAAAGGAACGCCAGTCGGATGAGATCATTTCATTTGCCTCCAATGCAAAAGTCCTAATATTCTCGAATTAAGAAGCAACTGCCTCACTTCAGTGCACTGATGCTGTTTCAGGGGAAAGTTAAACTCTGTTTTCTTGACTAAACTGCAGACTTGCTGAAGATATTTTTGCAGGATTCCTGCAGAAACACCTGACAGAAGAAGGTTCCTTCACTCTGCTGCTGTGTCTCAATCATCACTCACTTCAGTAAAAGTACTAATACTAAACTGAAAATGACTCGATTACAAGCAAAAGTCCTTCATTCAAAACTTACTTAAGTTAAAGTACAAAAGTATCAGCATCAAAATGTACTTAAAGTATCAAAAGTAAAACGACTCGTTAGGCAAAATGGTCCCACTCAAATTGTTTTATATATTCTAAATATTAGTTATTATTATTACATTATTTGTATTGATGCATTTATGTAAGCAGCGTTTAAATTTTGAAGGGATTTTTATCATGTTTTTCATGTTAAATCTTGATCTTTGGGCCCTGAGTGGGCGTCTAACAGTTCCCAGGTCCTTAAATAGTGCCGTGTTCGAAACACAACGACAGGACTTCAGATCTTCATCAGCTCGAGCTTCGTCTCTGCCTCTGAGAACAGTTTTTGTTTCTCAGGCTCCAGTCTACACAGGAAGAGAAACAGGGCTCTGTTGAAGCATTTATGCTACACAGCACACGTCTTCAGCCATAAGTGCTAATATTTACTCCGCCCGCGTTCACACTGAACAGCAGGTTCAGGTTTCATGTTTTGGAGCGGCCTTGTGCTGAATCCAAACAGTTCTGCTTGTATTCTCTCGATGCTGATGATGAATGGACAGACAGCATGAATAGGCGCAGTGTTATGAGCACACTTCCATTCCAGAATATCCTCCACCGCACTCACGCTGACAAGGAAAAGGAAAAAGGTGGTGGTAACGTGTTGTACCGCGCTCCACCTTCGGCAGGCCGCAGATCTCACGCTTCCTCCTCCAGAGCTTGAGCTTGTTTAGTTTGTCTCCAGCCTGCGTTCCCAGAATGGGAATTCTTCCATTTTGTGGAGATTTTTATTCCTGAGCGAAGTTTCCCCAGAGTGCAGTCCTCCACGCCACGGTGAACTGTCAGCCGTCAGTCTTTCCAGTAGGTCTCCCCAGCTGCGGGCGTCTGGTGTCCAGCTGTTCCGATGGAAACCTCTGAGACTGAGGGAGCGCTCAGCCGCTCCGATCCACAGGGAACCCAAAGGTCAGATACATGACCTCTGGGAGAGGACAAGTGCAGGATAAACTTCCCAGACCAGCTCAGGAAAACGACCACTTTAAACTATTCTTCCTAAACAACTAATGCAGTTAGACATGTGAGAGGCGCTGAAAGGTGTCTGGTGATGTCATAGATTGATTTTACTCCCAACAAATCACATTTTAAAAATCACAACGGATGCTGAATTTATTCTACATCTTAAAGTGGAGAGGGACACTTAAAAAAACATTGATGATTCAAGTTAAGTAATGTAACTGCAGCTGTTTTTAGAAAATGATTGAGCCTTTTTTTTTTTAAGTAAAAGTATTCATGTGCTCCTCAGATCGTCCCATTCCTTGCGTGGGAAAATTGTTCTTCCAGCTAATGTGGAAACAACATGGATGTGATGGTTTAGGATAACTATAGTATTTAACCCTCTGAATCTCAAAAATGTTTTCTTTAAAGGACAAAACTACATTACATTATAGTAACATTTGTCGTGGAAAGAAACTGCAAAAACAGGTGTTAATGTCAGAATTTGAACTTTGATTTGAATAGATGAAGAAGAAGCTTAAAATTGTGATATTTCCATTCAAATCACTTTATTCCACCTTTTTCATTTAAATGTTGCAAAAAAAAACAGTTTGTAACAACTCGGTCCTGTTAAAACATTCAATTCTGTGAAGCTGTGATTGATTCTGTTGAGACAAACTTTTTTGTCATTTAAACAGAACTGCAGGCTGTTTTTTTACACAGAGCAGAGAGGAGAGGACAGTAGAGGTTGTAAAAATGCAAATAGATCAATATGTATAACATTTGGAGACACAATTGTTTTTATAACATTCATGACACTTGTGGGCACTTGGAAAAATGTATATGTAATATGTAAATTAACATTTTTCTTTTGTCTTTTGTTTCTGTGTCAACTCAGTAAGTCATGTACCAAAATATTCCAAGACTTTCCAAGTTGCTGTTTTTCAACTGAGTGTTATGTTATATCATCCAAGTATTTTCCTTTATCTGATTCTATATGTTAGAACGTCTTTTTTGTTACCCTATTGCGTTTTTTCTTCTTCTCCAACATAAATTAATTGGGGGTAAAAAATCCTGAGTTAACATATTGAAATTGCTTGTTTTGTATGATGGGAAGCCCAAAGTCTTTTATGTTGAATGTTGTCGTGAAAAACTAAAGACAGCATAAAAATTTCACTTGAGAAGCTGCAAAAATTGTGTTTTTTACAAAAAAAACAAGAGAAACTATTAATCGATTGACCATCGTTCTTCGTTTTTAATAAATCAGTCAAAAGTTTTGCAACATGTTATAATAGTGCTGAAGTATTTGGGCCTGTATGTAAACTGTGAATCATTTTCTCAGCTTCTCTGACTTTAATGCATAATATCTTCTCTCAGCAGTAGTTGCTGTTGCTGGGGGTGGGGTGTCCCATCTTTAAACTCTCTGGATCGTTCCTCGAGTCCAACAGAAAGTTCCCATCAGCTGTGGAATTCCAGCCCGGAGCGCTGAGGCTTCAGGAAGGTAATTAATCACCAAAGTGTGGCTCAGGGATTAAACTCAGTGCTTAAACTTGCCACTTGTCCTGCCCAGCTGCTGCTGACGGATGCCAGCGACAAGGGAGAGCATTATATAACTCTTCAGACTGTTTTGACATCAGTCGCCCTATCTGGGTGCAGAGGGGCCAAGAGAACATCAACACAGTAAACTTCAGTCAGCGGGGCGGGGCAGGTCGGAGTAAACAGGCAGAGAGAGCGGGAGCTTCCCGAGGCTGCAGAGTCCTGCTGTTACACAGAATAAACAGAAGGAATTTACTGTCACACTTCCTGTGCAGCTCCTGGAAAAAACAGCAGAAATCACTATTTGTATCAGAAGTAACATAATCAGTACTACAATGTGAGAAATTGCACATCATTTCAAATTGCTTGTTTTTTTTCATCAGCCAACAGTCCAAAACTCTCATAATATTCTTCTAAAATTCTGAGTTAGGGTTGGTTAGTTAAATTATCATTTACATTTAATTTAAGACCTCCCCTCAACTCCTTTTGTTGATCTGGCTTTTATGTGGTCTAATATTTGTTGTTTAATGTAAAATATATATATATAAATATATATGTTATTATTAGACTTTCAAGAAGGGGTCAGCTTTAAAAAAATGTGTTTTCTGTCATTTTTGCCTTATAAACTACTGAAATGAACGAATAAAAAAATATATTTATATAGTTATCAGACTTTTTAGAAAAGTATCAGTTCTAAAAATTCATGGCGATGAATTCAAGGCGTTTTTGTCTTATAAATGACTGAAAAAGCCTTTAACAAAGTGAACAGCTCTGGTTCAGTATTGTGTGCAGGGCAGTATCTGGGCTGCACGAGGCGATCTTGGACTAAATCAGCTCAGTCATGATCAGTTTGCAGCAGTGTGAGAGTTCACAAAAAGTGTCATGAACTCTGTAAAGGAGTAAGTAAACATAATAGATATATCAACTCTCCTGCCTTACAGGAGGTCTCTATCTTTTCACAGTCAGATATAAAAGGAAATCTACGAGCTTGAGGCCGCTGAGGCCAAAATCCACAACATCCTGCGTTTGTTCAGTGTGAACCTCCATCCAGAGGAGACAGAACAGTCTGCTCCGTCCCGAGCTCCATCATGGACCACCGGCGCATCACTCGCTGCTCCTCGAGGCCGGCCAACAACTCTCAGAGACCTCGACCCGTCCGCAGGCCACACACTGGCTGACCTGGCCAGCAGCTCTCCGGTGGGTCCGCTTGTTTGCTTTAGCAGCGCTGCTGAACTCTCCATCCTTTCATCGACACAGTCACCACCGCCACATCCACAGACGGTGACTACATGCTCCGTCTGCTCACATAAACCACCTTCTCCTCTTCCTCCTGCACGTCTCGATGCCCGGTTTGTCAGCTTACTGACAGACATTAGTCGCTGCTGGTTGGCTGCCTGCCTCCGTCTCCTCTCCGCAGCTCGGTCTGTGGGACTCGATGCAACCAGGGGATCCTTTTTACCTTCTATGGTGCTTCGCCGTTGTTCTCATCAGGGAATTTGGAGCTTTCACACTTCCTAAAAAGTCCAAGCTCAGAGGCTTCGAAAGGAAAGGGTCAAAGGTTCGATCACCACAGAGCTGATGATATATAAATTGAAATATATTTAAGTTGGGACCACCGGAGTGGTGGGCCGGCTGGCATTATCATCACTGGAGGATTATGACACAGTGAGCACGTATTTGGAGAAGGCCCACCATCGTGGAGCAAGACTCAGACTTTGTGGTGGTTTGGTCTTTTTGTTGTTGCATCTCTTTGTTTTGGATACCTTCAAGGTCTTTTTGTGCTTCCCTTTGGTCCTATTTTGTTGATATATTGTGTCTCTTTGTGGTCCATTTCTGCCTTGTGATGTTCCTGTCTCATGGTTGTCATTTTGTGTCACTTTGTGGTGGTTTTACCATTATTTGTACTTGTGTGTTTCGTGTTGTTTTGCAGCTCTCTGTAGTGATCTTCAGTTTCTTGGTGGTCATTTTTTGCATCTGTTTGTGGTTGAAAAGTGTCTTTGAGTGACACTTGGGGCCCCTGGGCCTGTCTCCTGTAGGCCTGTTCAATAATCTATCCATGGTTGCCACTCAGCTGGCATGGCTCGGCCTGCTCTCTGAACGAGTTTGCCTAAAGCACCAAAAGAAAGTCCAGAACCACCATGTAAGACAAAGCTACAAAACTATGCTAAAAAAGTGTAAAAACTGCTGAGAGATTTGCGAGGTTCTTTGCTGAATAAATGATTCTCATTGTGTTTGTTTACAAGGCGGAGAAACAGAGGTATGTGGAGGAAGTGCACTCCATCACAGAAAAATGTGAGAGCAAGAATGTTTGAAAAGTCTGGGGTATGAGACGTGGCTGTGTACAGAGGCAGACTTTCCATACAGAGACTGACAAATCTACATCTTCAACCCACCCGTGCTTCACCGGGAAGTGAAGCCTGCAGCAGACCTCTTCTCATCTTGGCTGGAAAAGAGTGTGGAAACAGGGAGATGTGGAGCCGAGAGAGGAGGTGTGGGGAGGCTGCAGTGTGACTAAACATTCCCTCCTGTGGAGACTACACGGTGTTACAGCATCTCCAGGAATGTGATCTCGTAATAGAAAGTTCATCCCTCAGCTGTGGACTCAACAGTCTCTATATTTAGGATGTGTCGAGTCAGATGTGGAGCTGAACATCAGTCGAGCAGCAGATGCTTCTTCCTTCACCTCACAGATCACATGCTGAGTGATAACGATGGTGATAAGGTCAAAGTCAGACAGACCTCAGAGGAGTGTGTTCCTCTGTGTGTGTTCTGCAACCCTGAACAACCAATATGAGGAAAGATTTGGACGGACCATGGAGTCGAGTCCTCCATGACAAAGTATCTGGGAATGTGAAGGGAGGAGTTGATTAGACTAAATGTCTGGCCAAACTGTACATACGCTGGTTCACTAATGGGAGTGGACGAGCTGCAAATCATCTCTGACGACCACTGACTTCACAGCAAAGACGTTTTTCCACCAGTCTTACGCATTCAAAATCAAACAAGTGGCATTCCAACATATTTCATGCAGAAAACAACTGCCCTGTGTTATCATTTCCTGAACTCGACCCAAACCACTTTTCCACATGAAGCTTCATTTACCAAATACAATCACACTTAGGTTGGGGAAACTGGCCACTTGAAGATGATAAACTTGAGGTTGAAGGCCAAAAACCTAAAGGAAAAAAAAACAGACTGCTGCAGAAGTGAGTGCATTAACAAGTTGGATTGAAGTTGTTACACTGGATCTGTGCTAAAGTATGTCGATTTTTTTCCCATGAAAAAATTTTAAAATGCCCCAAATTCATAGAATAGCTTTATTAGAGTCTGTTGACACGTGTTATGGTATAATCTTTGGAAAAGGGACAGAAAACACAATTTTATGAGCTTTCCAAAATCTGAAAAAGTCATACGTCGATTTTAGCCAAAAGGGGTAAATTTTTCAAAATGCCTAAAAATGCTGAAAATGGACTAATTATACTCTGTTGATACATTTAGCAGTTTAGTTTGTTCAAATATGATAGAAAACACCATATTGTGAGTTTAGACAAAAAAAGTAAACTACATGGAGCAGTTTCGTTTGTCCAAAAATGACAGAAAATGCAGCTGGGATCGGCTGCAGCCCCTGTTAGGAGTTATTGTTAGTAAGTCTGTAAGGTGCACACATAAATACGGCTTAAAATACCAGGCCCAGTAGAATGCTCTGTTTTCCTAACTAAGGTACTCTGCCCTTTTCATTCTCTCTTATCTGGAGTTGGGTCACAGCTATTCCCTACCATGTTTATCAATCACAAGTAACCATAAAGTTTGTTACTTAAGAAGCATGAATGATTTAACGGCATGTGAGTGTTTCTGAGACTTATCAACCACAGAGAGGAACCAGACTGGACCACTGAAGAAGAGACAGCGCCCTTACTACAAAGACACTCATGTTTGGAGAAGGAGGAGTTATTCCTATAAATGGGTCCAGGGTTTGTGAGACGGAGCCGATTCTCAGAATGCCTACAGGATAAAAAGATTCTCTGCTCTGATAGGGGACAGCTGATATGAGGCCCAGAAATCTCTGTTATACATTTTGACTCATTGTAATCAATAAATCGGTTGGCATACTGAGACCTGAAAGTTATGCATCCTCGTCTTCTTTTCCATCAACCAACACGCAAAGAGAGAAGTGGGATTGAGGTAATTAATGTCTGCTATCTTTTAAGGGAGGACATGCTTGTAGCAGTGCCGACTGAATTAGGCTGCTTTAGAGCACCTTTATGGGAAGTTGTGGAAAATTACAGGATTGTTGAGACACTTAAAACTTAGTTGATATTGTATCAGAAATTACATCTTAGCATTGTAGAGCTCTCTTCACCCCTGCGACCCGGGTCGTAATAAACAGACACAGGAAATGAAAAATACATGTAGTAGTAAAGTTTTTTCAAAAATGACAGAAAAGCACCATATTATGAACGACTACTACTACTACTAAACTGAAAAAAGTCATATTATAGTATGTCGACTGTTGTCAAAAATGGCAACATTTTAAAATGCTTAAAATTGTCTAGGTATACCCCGTTGATACATAAAGTAGTGTAGATGACCGATAACGACAGAAAAACACCGTTTTTTTTTTTTTCGGGCCAATTTTCGACTTTCTTAAGAATGCACCAAATTCGCAGGATAGCTTTATTAGAGTCTGTTGATGCGTGTCAGGGTGAAACTTTTTGAAAAGGGACAGAAAAACACAATTTCTGACGTGTTTTGTCAAAAGTGGTCAAACTTTAAAATTCCGTAAAACGCCTAAAAATGCTTAAAATGTCCCAATTTCAGTGTGTTGGTACATATTAGAGCCTAATCTATCCACAAATGACATTCTGACTACCTTACAACAAAAAGTAGATCGTGTTTTTTTTCCTAGGATGGCGAAGACATGACCCTGGCAAATCTGCCCATCCGCCCATGACTTCCCCATCCTAGGAAAAAAAATATGGTCAAACTTTAAAATTCCTTAAAACGCCTAAAGATGCTTAAAATGTCCCAATTACAGTCTGTTGATGCATATTAGAGCCTAATCTATCCAGAAATGACAGAAAAACACCATGTTGAGAAATGGCCCAATTTTCAAAAAGTTATACTATAGCATGTCGTTTTTTTTTTTCCCCCCAATTTTCAACTTTCTTAAAAGTGCACCAAATTCGCAGGATAGCTTTATTAGACTCTGTTGATGCGTGTCAGGGTGAAAGTTTTTTGAAAAAGGACAGAAAAACACAATTTCTGACGTGTTTTGTCAAAAGTGGTCAAACTTTAGAATGCCGTAAAACGCCTAAAAATGCTTAAAGTGTCCCAATTTCAGTGTGTTGATACATATTAGAGCCTAATGTATCCAGAAATTACAGAAAAACACCATGTTGCGAAATGGCCAAATTTTCAAAAAGTCATACTATAGCATGTCGTTTTTTTTTCCCACCCCAATTTTCGACTTTCTTAAAAATGCACCAAATTCGCAGGATAGCTTTATTAGAGTCTGTTGATGCGTGTCAGGGTGAAAGTTTTTTGAAAAAGGACAGAAAAAAACCCATTTCTGACGTGTTTTGTAAAAAGTGGTCACACTTTAAAATTCCGTAAAACGCCTAAAAATGCTTAAAATGTCCCAATTTCAGTGTGTTGGTACATAT
>CAFUXE010000545.1:716548-730094 GCA_903364295.1 Serranus cabrilla | reverse complement strand
GCAGGAGACTAACAGCTCACAGCTGAACTGAAGCTCAGCGCCCCCCCTCTCCTGCCTCCTCATCTTCCTCCTCTTCGTCTTCCTCTACAAAACCTTTGAGGCTCTTTTGCTCCACAATACCTCTCTGCTGCTTTGTATTCCAGCCGCCGCGGCGCACTAAATGACACAAACACACAGCAGATGAAATCGAAAAAGAGCAACAAGCGCGGGTATATTGCCCGGAGGCTCCATTCATGTTTCGGAGTCACATGGTTCAGAGACTTGGGGATTTCTAAAACAGGACAACAGAGTCAAGAGGCCATGTAGGGCTCACTGAACCAGAACTGGCCGCTCGTGGATATTAAAACGGACAAGGAGGTAAATTCATAAATGCCTCTCGGCTCTCGGGGAGAGGAAGCCATAATTCAGAATGCATAACGAGGCAGTGAGCAGCCAAAAGGAAAACCCTAAAATGAACTGTAAACTGGAAATAGATGGAAATCTTTAAAGGCCAGGGCTGCCAATTTTCAATATCAGGAGGTGGAAGGGTTTCGAAAAGACCAGGCTCATGCAGAATTCATCAGTTTTGAAGTCTGCATATTATTTGCTACATCCATTATGAGACTACAGAGAGGAAATTAGAGTAATGAGACGGCCCACTAGAATACTTCCAAGGGGAATTTACATAATAATCAAATTCATCTTCACAGGAGTGATCTCTTCAGGAGAACAGCACATCTCTAAACTGGGACTTTTTCACCGTTTTAACATTCAGGTCGATTTTCCACGAGTCGCAGAGTAAATATGGGTATAAGTCTAAAAATCCATCTTCTAACACAGTATGTGCTGTTTCCTACCATGACGCTGACACATGCAGCCTGTTTATAGAAATGATTGTCTGCAATTTCAGCTGAGAAAGTGATTATAGATATAGTAACAGAAGGGGTGTCCACAATTCATTTTCAGGTCACGATTTGATCCAATTTTTGATTAAATAAATTCTTTTTCCAGCACTGAAGGCTGCTGCATTGTTACATTATAGAGTCTTGAGTCATAAAGATCAACAGATCATCGGTTTTTATACCCTGCCGACTGTGACTCACATTTAAAAATCTACTTTCAAAGACTGAGAGGCATCCAGTCTATTATATCTGGCAAGTTTTCTTTTTTATTGGTAATGTACCACATTAAGGCCATAAGGTCAAGTTTATGATTTCTCCAATCCTGTTTTTGATTTAAATATTTCATATTGAAAGCTTTGATTTTCCATTTAGAATTAAAAAGGTGATGGCGCTCAATACAAGAGAAAGAGAAACACCACCGGGTGATACAAGCAGAAATGAACCTTGAGTAAGACAAATTATTATATATACTGTGTATTATTAAAAATAAATATATTAATAACATGTGAGGATTACACCAGCAGTGAAACTGGATGTTTAAAGCAACAACACATGAGTCACTACCGTCTTTTTTTCTAACATAAAAAGTTTATGATGAATTTAGTTATTAAAAATTAGCAGCTTACAGAATAAAAAATGAAATGGCAACATAAGTGCCAAAATGGTCAATACATAGATATCATATAGATATTTGCTTTAGTGTTTCTTACTATGGAAAATGTTGTATTTTTATGGTTCTACGGGCTGTAAAGAGTTAGTTTCTCTATGCTATTTTTTTTTTCTTAGACTGTTCCAACACTTGCCTTCACCCACTCAGTCATTATATCCACTTTATTCAAAAACCTCATTGTGACAGCACCAATAGTCAAATCTTGCACCAAAAAAAGAGCCATGAGATGAAATGGCTGCTGTTCTGAACAAGGTTATAGGAAAATAATCTCCAAGAAGTATCCCATTTTATTTCTGAGGAATGTGTCTCAAGTAGGAAGGAAGATCATTACTTGGTCAAGGAAGGCCAGTGCAAGAAACCGGCTTGTGACGGACAGACCCACACAGACAGACAGACAGACAGACAGACAGTGGTTAGATACGGGGCGGGGCATATTCGTCAAGTTGGAAACTTATTCTCTCAGAAAGAAGAAAGATGATTAACAGAAAATGCAGAAAAAAATTGAGAGTTTAGAAATAAAGACATTTTTTTACTACATAATTCCACATGTGTTCCTTCATAGTTCTGATGTCTTTAATATTAATCTGCAATGTTAAAATTGATAAAAGTGAAGAAAAACCACTGAATGAGAAGGTGTGTCCAAACCTTTGACTGGTTCTGTATATATGAGCTAAAACTGTCTGATCAGTTAATGGATGGCGCCTCTCTAACCCTTCACCAGCTTAACGGACAAAGCGCCGTCTTTGTTTTTACTCTCATTCTCACACACATTCACACACCGATGGTGACCGAGGTCAACCTGAGTTCAGTGTCTTGCCTGAGGACACGTTGACACGTGGACAAGAGGAGCCAGGAATCGATCCACCAACTGGAACCGCTTTACCTTCAACACAACATGAGCCTGATGACCAAACAAGTGGAAGCGTCGGTTAAGCCCAGACGGATCCGTCACTGAACTCCAAATGCAATGAGGAATAGTTTTCTCAACATCCCATAAGACCAGGAGATTTATATTATATATTATATTTATTTGGAATCAATCCCCCTTTTACTCGAAATACTTTCTAAAGCAAATGTGTATTAATCCACATCTGAAAATAGTCCCTGACAAATGCTCTATTTATCCCGTTTGAGTAATGTTGGTTAAAAACTAAAGTGCTCAGCTGTTCTAGGAAATTGCCGAGCCTTTTTATAAAAAACAAACTATATATTTATGACCTGTTTTTTCTGCTTCAGTGGAAACTCATTAATTATCTTCAAGACAATCATGGTGTGTGTTCACCTGAAGCTGCTGGATCTAAACCTTTCCTTACTTCCTTATTAAAGACTGATCTCTGTGCTGACATTCAAAACACATTACAAGTTATCTGGATCGCACA
Source organism: Serranus cabrilla (assembly GCA_903364295.1). Classification (NCBI taxonomy): domain Eukaryota; kingdom Metazoa; phylum Chordata; class Actinopteri; order Perciformes; family Serranidae; genus Serranus; species Serranus cabrilla. The sequence continues at coordinate 727,164 of CAFUXE010000545.1, read as the reverse complement.
TTTCTAACAGTTTGAGCGTCTGAATGAAACCTTCTCAACCCTCCAAGATGGACGAACACACTGCTGCTTCTGGGATTTTCTGATAGTAGGAAAAATACAGAGCACTAACAGTTGTATCTCTAAGTATATATTACTATTACTTGTATGACAACCAAATTACTGAACCTTAAATGATGATATTACACAGCTGTGCCCCCCAGCTCTAACCTGCAGATAGTGGCCGGTTACCTGCTGATCTGGCGGGAACAATAGACTTCAATAACAGAAACTCTGTGCAGGTAGACAGTGGGTTACAATCCACCACTCAGGTAGTTATCTGCAAGCTCCCATTACAATGCCTGCACGCCCGCAGCTGTGTGAACTTTCTGACAGAAAAGCTGCGATGCACCGTGCTCCATTAGACGACTTCAGGGTGGGAAGTGAAGAAAAGTGCAGCAAAAGCCTCCATCATCTCAGCTTGATCTTCTCTCCGGCTGTCGCAGGGAACTTGTCGGGATCCATCTCGGCACATCACACGCCCTTTGGCTCACCCACACACACACACACACAAGTGCAGGGACCCTAAAACAAGCGCATGCATACACACCCATAGAGGAGCACACACACACCTTCACACCAAGCAGTCCATCATTCAGCACAAGAGAGAGGGGAGGAACATCATGTATTCTTTATGAGTCCTACTCTTTGGAGTGTGTGTNNTGTGTGTGTGTGTGTGTGTGTGTGCGCACCTGCAACTGCTCTCTCTACCCAAAGCTCGGTCTTTGCACACCTGGTATATATTTCTGTCTAATCTATGATTTATCGCCGCACTGACACAGTATCGGCTCAGAGATTTAAAAATACATCGCTTGTCACCTGGATCACAGTTTGAGTTCCCTCAGCTACTGTCCTTTTTTTTTTTTACTGTTTGCCGAGGACATGGCCACCATCGGCCTGATCAGCGACCGCTACAAGACTACAGAGCGGAGGTCAGGGTCTTGACACAGAAGCCATGAAAACACCGTCCGTGTCAACCTCAGCAGGACTAAGACGTGATTGTGAGAAGGACACGCCCCCCATCTCCATCAACAGCTCTGTCAGCAGGATCAGGTCACTCTGGGTCCACACTGATGAGGACCTGACCTGGATTCATCACACCAAGACCATCCAAGGTCGACTACACCCCCTATTCCTCTGCATGCTGAGGAGGGTCAACATGGAAGAATCAGAGCCACAAACTATTAAAAATCACTGATTAATTTGCAATACTGTCTACACAAACTTTTTTCAATATTTTAATTGTTTATATTTCAGTCCTGTATAAGTTGACTTGCACTATCTTACATCTCAGATTCAGATTTTGCCTTTATTTGCACGATTTTCTTTTTATAGCTACATAACGAGCGCTGTTGAAGGAGCTTGAGGCCTTCAGGTTTTCATAGCCAACAAGTGTTTCTCTGTTGCTGCTGCGCACACAAGAATAAAGAACTGAGCTGAACTAAAAATAAAGTCCGCTCACCTCCACCTCTCTCCTGCTTCTGCATGCAGTCAAGTTGTACTAATGAAAGACTAGCATGTAGTCTGATAATATCTTCCACCTTTTAGACTAATTATGGCAAGAATCTTATTCCAACGATTATTTATTTGCCATACCAACTTACTTTAACTCTTCTGCACCTATATATTTTCTCTTTAGTGTGATTAATGGTCCATTAATTTCCTTCTCATCCTCTCATTCCTTCTTGCACATACCTGCACATTCCTCTGTTCAGTTATTCATATATGCACATGAATATGAATATAATGTATGTACTATGTCTTGTGTTAATATCTGTATATATTACATTACACCTCCATCCGTCTCTTTTGTCACTTTTCTGTACTACGCAAAAAAAGATTGATTTGTGAAAAAAAATCTGATTTATAATCCTTATAACCAGATATTATGACTTTCTTGAATTCCTTTTTTTTTCCTATGGATCGATACTGACTAAGTGCCAAATGTCTGCGCTGGCAGTTGCCGGTAAAGTTGCCTCCTTAACAAGCCACCTTGGCAGGAAAACAATCAGACCTTCAGAGTAACTCTTCCCTAAAAATCTATTGGGGGAAGAAAGCTGTGACAGCAGCAGGTACGTTTCAGAGTCTTCGCTCACAGAGGCAGGTTTTAAATAGCAGCAACCTCAAATCCTGAAGCCAATGATCAATACAGTATCCTGAAATAACTAATGTGCTGATTAACTTCACTTTATATTGTACTTAGGGGCATTCGATGGGCCCTATTTCTGACATTTTAAAGGTCAAACTATTAATAACATTAACAGAAATTTGATAAACTTATGAACATACAACGAAGATAATCGTTACCTAACATCTTTCTATTTTGAGGCATGTGTCATGTAAATGTTTGAGACCTGCTGTTTTCGACAAGACAAGCTGGTTCTGTGCTCTGCTGTCGTGCTTGTTAGCAGGCCCCCGAGGGCCCCCGGGCCCCACGGCTGCTCGGGTCAAACAATAATAACATCCACCTGCACTGGCAGGAGAAGCAGAAGGCAGGATCAAGATACAGTTGTCAGGCAGCAGCTGTCAGCAGCCTCGTAGCAATCAGAAGGACTTGGCAGAGGAGGAGGACGGAGCTCATGAATATTTATGAGGGTCTGAAGATATATCTCTTCTTTACTCAAACAAACCGGCTCCACCGAGTGTGTTTCAGAGATAGATCCGTCATTCCAGCTGATTGGTGCTGTGATGTGGCCAAACTTACAGGGAAGGTTAATGAAACCGCAGACAGGTGGGCAAAGATCACAGAGGGGCGAAACACAGTCCTGAGCACACACAAGTACACAAAAAGGCCCTCACACGCAGGCGCCCACATGGATGACTGAGCCTGGTTTACTTGTGATTTCTCTGTCTGCTGTGAAAGATGGCGGAGAAGCAGATGACATGCTGTCGTCTCTGCTGTGGGCCTAAAAATCATTACATCAAACTTTGCAGCAGATAAATCTGAGGCTAAATTACAATAAGGAGTTTTGCTTCTTTTGTGCTGATTGTTTCAAATGCATTGTAACCTAATTTTTCCTCCGTCCGCCTTTTATCGGCAGCATCTGCAGGGACTTGAAATGGATTTTTGGAAACAATGGAGCCTGTGGCTTTAGGGAGGCGGGGGAAACCTGCAGGGGGACAGGAGGCGTCTGAACGGAGCAAAAACTTCAGGGACTTTAGGCTTTCTCACTGACAATAACAAGAAATACTAAAGAAATATTTAAGAGGTGCTACCCTAATCCCATGACACTAAACAGGCACTAGTGGGTAGAGAAGGAGAACAAACAAATGTAATTATATGTTGAAAGAGTACTGAAGCAACAGTATGTGTCTCCATTAGAGCCGTCTTACCTGTACAGTAAAATGTGAGGAAGAAGAGCAGCAGACCGGTGACCAGGTTCCCCAGGAAAGTGACCACTCCACAGGTGATGCCTTCAGGGACCGGGTACACCGTCTCGATGAAGAGCTCGAAGAATATTGGCACGCTGCTGTTGATGAAAATCCCCACCAGGATGCAGGAAGTGTACAGGATGGCTGTGGAGGAACAAAACAAACAGCAGAACATTAATAAGTTACAGAGTAATTGTGAAATATGATGTAAAGGGTGATCAAATCCCATCTGAGCGACTGGTTGAGTTTATGGAACAGCAGTGGTGATTAATGCCACCGTGCACAGCTTCCTGCTCTGCCATTAGTTCTCAGCAGCACAGATTTATGAAGAACCCTCATCCACAAACATTTCATTTCAAACGCCATCCCTGAGAGAAGCAATTTACCCAACATGCTGTGGGTGTATGGCTGGGAAACGGTGAGAGTGTAACCAAAACAACACGTCACATACTTCCCACCTTCACCAGAGAGCTGTGCAATGGAGTTGGACTAGTGGGTTGGTGAGGTATTTCTGAAAGTGGCTCCATTTTAACCTGGATGGATTTTCATGGTAACTTATGCTGCAGATCAAACCAGGTTCTAAAGTTTAAGACCTATAAAATGTAAATATATTGACTTATGTTTTTTTAACAAATGATATTGCATCAGCATTCCTCTCTTGCCTTATTTGAAGCAACATTATTGCTTTTTGCTGTAAATTATTTTCACATTTTTCATAGAAGTAGAAAATGTCATTGCTTTTTTTACGGATAGTAATGATGCCCAAAAAGCCCCAATTTATCAGAATTCGTATACAAAGTTTTAAGAAGAAAGCGGATCAAGTTGATAACCATGTTACCTGTTATCTCTCACTGGGCCTTCAGACTTTGAGCTAGCTAAGGCTAAAAGAAAATTCTAGCTAGCTTGAACTTTTTTAGTTTAAGGTTATTAATCTCACCAAACCCTCTATCCAGTTGTTGGCACCTGAAGTCATTTAACAGATTGTTCTTCACAGAGGTTTGAAACACACTTTCCTCCCAGTCTGGCATCAAGTGTCACAGGAAGCTTTCGATGGCACTGTGACAGCAACGCAATTCCGTTTTAAATGAGTTTTTGAATGTACTGCTGTTTTTAGTTTCCTGTTTTAACACATTCAGCATTAAATTGCAACTCATTTCATGGAATCTTCAGTTTATTAAAATCAAATTTCTTATTATTTTGCCAAAATATGCAGATGTCCCACAGAAAACAGCTTGTCTCAATCACAAACAATGAGAATGTTGCTGTGCACGCTCGCTGCTGCTGCTGCTGGTCTAATTTGGGTGCACTTCTTGGCTCAAATTGGAAAAAAAAAAATTCTGGATTTTGAATTTGTCTTTTAAAATCGTGATGTGTTGACAGACTCAATCTATTTTCCACAATAGACCTTGCAGAAGTCTGCAGAGCATTGTGTAACACGGGCTTATTGGGACAACATGCAGCATTTCATTGTCAGCTGTGTGTGTGTTAGTGTGTGTTAGTGCTCATGTCTGCAGAGCAATCAGAAAGCGCTCAGTATGTTTGGCCCGCTCAGGCTCTCGTCTCAGCTGCAGTCCGTTGGCTGGGACCTAAAGGGAAATGTGTGAATGTGTATTAGAGTGGATGTGCGGAGAGATTAAGCCATCACCTCTGGAGCATCACGGCACCCTCCATCTCCCTTATCACAGCAGATTGGTCCAAATGAGCACCCCATTAGCCTGCACGTCCCTTTAATCACAGAGCCTCTGAGGGCCCTCGCCTGCCCGCCCGNCCCAGGAGCCACTCATACAGCCATCAATGGCAGCCTTCTTCCCTGCTCGTCTTTATTCGACCCTAATGAATCACTGATATCAAACACTTAAGAGCGCTTCAACCACTGCACTTTCCCTGTCAAGTTATTGAATTAGGTTATCTGCCACCAAGTCCCAGAGGGCACAGGGAGATCCCTGAATAAAGGGAACTTGGCGAGCACAGCAGCACAGGAACATGGGATCTATCTCGTTTGCTTTTTTCTAGGAATTAAATTGTGGGAATTAAGGGCTGAACATTTATGCATTTAGAGCAGAAAATAGTGTTTTAGACAAAACCACAGAAAAAAAATCCAAGTCTAACAGACACCATTGACAACTTCTATGCAAATTATGTATAGATTATTTAAAGACCAGTCAGCTGTTCACAGAAAGTGCTGATTACACTCATCTGTGTGCGTGCCGCTGACCCTCCCACACTGGGATAATGAGGTGTTTTGGCAGATTCTGCTGCAGTATCACTCCACCCTCGTGCATGAGATGCCAGGTGGATGAACAAGGTTAGTGCTTGGCTGCCGCAGACTGCCAGAGTCTGGGATGAGAGGACGTGAGACAGAGAGAGAGCGGTGCCAGAGCCCGGAGAATGATGATGGATGATGATGGCTGGAGTCGGCGGCTTTGAACGTCATGCTGGTTGCTTTTTGGTTTGGCTTTGGGAAACGTTCATCCCTGACGTCTAATAAAGGATTGGTTCTTCAGAACGTTTACCAAATATACGCTGCAGTGTGTTTATTGTTTTGGTTCTGCACACCAACATCAGACAGTAACTACGTGGTTTATGTAGCAATTTTAAGCTTTTAGTGTGTTTACATCCATACGAGTGTATGACACCTTTTATATGTAGTCCCCAAATTGGAGGACAATGCAGCAGGTCACTGATCCAAGCAAACACACAGAAAATGATTATTATCATTATAAAAAAATGTAGAGCTTGTTGCTGCATGAGGCTCAATGTGTTTTGGTGACAAACACTGAATGTAAAACTGTAAAACTTTGTTCAAGACATCACATTTGGACTGTGGAGGAGCTGACCATCACCATGTTAGTGACCTGTCAATCACAAAGTAGCCACGCCCCAAATTTTACCCTTCTATATCATCTATTTTCTTCTAAATTGGACCATTATTTACACAATTACCATCATATTGAATTGAAGAAGACTTGAAACTAATGATTGAGGCCATAATCTTGCCATGAGCATTTTTTACGAGGTAATAAATCAAGTCAGAAGCAGTCTCGTTTTGTATTTTAATAGATATGACTGGATTTTGTTTGCAGCTGACCGTGTCGCCCCCTGCTGGACTTTTTAAAGAATGCAGGCTTAAGACACTTCCTCATTTGCTTCACTGCTCAGACCGTGATGTGATGTGAGTGGAAACACAATTAAACCTGAATTTTCCCCTCATAATCATTGTTAAATTTCATACTCANAATGTCACCTTGACAGTGATGCTGCTGTGGACTCACCTGCGGTGGAGGGGAGGTGAGTGACTCTGCTCAGACATGTCAGCGTGAACCACGTCGAGGCCAGTGAGGCTCCTGCCAGCATCAGCACCAGGATCAGCTTCAGCATCCCCCGAATGGAGTCTGCAAATCTGGGAGTGGGTGGGAGAAAAGAGGAATATCAATTTATTTTACGCTGAGGAAAAACAACAGCATACGCAAGATAGTGATCCTGAAGTACACCAAGACAAAAGGCAGACAAAGTCAGTGAAGTGAGTGAGGACAGCTGCTTCAGAAACAAGAGGCATTCTTCATAAATACAATAAGCAACGATGCCATTTCTAAATGTCTGCTTCCTCTGTGACTTGTGTCATAATCTATTACTGGAGACATGCATTGTTTCAGAGAAAGGCTCGATCGTTTCCTTCTCCCACTTGTTTCTGGGTGCGTCAGTTGTACTTGTCATTACACAAGCACAGACTCCAAGAGTTGATTCAATTTGTTTCACCAGTTAAGCAGGCGGACTTGAGATGCACATTGTAATATATTGTGGAAGACAAGCCACCGGGCCATTCCAAAAACCTTCTCTCTGGAGAGCCGCGGTTTCTCTTTGTAGCCCTTTCTAAAGCCTCATAGTTCATTAACTCCTCTTCGCTCCTCTGGGTATGCATATGCATGCTGGTGAAAGATTAGATGAAGCTACAGAAGCCTGCAGCAAAGAAAGACACTAATTACTTTTGTTTTGTTGCTCACAGACAAGATGCTTAAGAAAAGAGGGCTGAACTTGACAATGAACTTAATGCAAGAATAAAAAGAAGTGTTGGAAATGGCTGATTAGTTCAGCTAGGTTGTGAAGTTCTGTCAGCGTGCTGAGGGCCAGGGGATGAGGGAAATCATCCTTTGGACGGATAATGAGAACATCTCCACTCACAAAGTTCCGCGCCGGCATTTTTAGACGACATCAGTGTCTCCTGGGATTTCTCGAGCTGTCATTCACAGCCTCAACACATTACCTCCATGTTCACAGGACATCCGCCACATTCTGACTCCTACCTCTGAGAAAATGCAGGACTTGAACTGGTTTTTATGGGTAAATAATTCAAGCACTTTCAAGGTACCTGAACCCAAAATGCCCAGAATCTCGAAGCCTCTGTCATCGATTTAAATGGCAACTATAACTGCGATAGCTGGTCGTCTTCATGACGCCATGAAGCAGAATTTAAATAAAAATACCACAAACTAATATGAAAACAGGATCATTTTATTTTTTAAGGTTTTTTGGTTACATGAGGGATTGTGTTTAGAATTTTTTTTAGAGTTTATTAAAATTCAAGATCACTTTTCAAGACTTTGCATGAACCATAAAAACATGTAACAGCAGTTACAAGTAACATGGAATTAAGGATGATTCGATAATTCAATAAAATGTATTTTAATGGATTCATATTCAAATTTTTAATCTATTGAGATATTAATTACATCATCGAAATTAATAATAACATCACATACTATCTTACCTTTGTCCAAAATATTTGTCTGTACATGTATTTGTTTCTATAATTACAAAATTGTTATGTACATTTTGCACCAAAATATTTTTTTTTAACTTTTATTTTTACGTTTACTTAAATGAGAAAATTCTGAATACTTTTTTATTTCTACTAGGATACAAACTGATATGAAGATTTAGCTCACATCATCCAGACCTACATCAGATAACATGATGAACTTCGAGTCAATGAATCTAAAGCTTGTTGCACTGGAGAAGGCAGTCGAGTCAGGCGGCCAAGTGCTCGCCACTACACAGCGATGCGTGGTGCCTCTGCCCACAGCTACACCCCTCAAATCTGCATCACCCATCTGCCTCTGACTGGCTCACCCCTTCAGCCACTCCCGGTGCCAGAGAGGGATGAAGTCCTGAGCACGCGCCGAGCCAAGCCCTCATGTCTTTGCGGAGAGGATCACAGGCGACTCTCCTGTATCAATTCCAATCTGGAACACCATAAGTAGCTTATTTCCTACACTAACTCTGATGGTCTGAGTCCACTTGATAAAGAGCTTGGCCACTGATTGGCAAGATAAGTCAGGTGCACGACACAGTTTGACTGAAACGGCTGCAGCTGAGCACAGCTTGAGCTTTGAAAACCACTGGCTTAAATCTGAACAGCAGCATCATTCTGTCTTAAGTCGTATGTTTTTAAAGGGTGAAGCCAGCGAGAGTCTGTGTTTTTGTTACTGTCAACAAATTCTATGAGCACCAAACCAAACAAGTAATGTGCATATAATTAAATCCTGATATAAACTTCTTTGCTCCTCTGTGCTCCATTGTTGTCCAAAAACAATTAAAAACACATCACCACACTGTTGCACTGGGTGAAATGCTCCATAATTACTATGAATGTGGTAAATGTAGTTTATTTTGAGTCAATTCCACACATGCCGTCCTGCTGCTGCAAATGCTCATTATACAACAGATAGTTCCAGTCCTTGATTAGGACGGGCTGAGCCGTGACTGAAGCCGCTCAAAAAACACAGCTTTACACTTCCAGCTGCACACGGGACGCATATCTAAAGAGTCAACACACTCAGAGGAGGAATGTGAGAATACAGTAAAGGTCAGACATTTAAGGCCACAAAAAAATAAGAAAAACTCATTCTTGAGTGAAAGGGGACTAAAAATTTTTTATTTTGCATTAAAGAAAATGCTAATTAGGGACGTTTCCATCAGCTTTTAGAGCAAATAAACAGCTGAATAAACGTACTTTCATCAGTAGATGGCAGTGTACAAAATTGCTGTAGGTCAGTAAACCGTAGAAGAAGTAGAGAAAAAACAACAAAAAAGAGGTTCCTAATGGGACAACTTTAGCCACCCATGAGAGGAAATGGAGAGAATTCATCAACTTAGAACTTATGATTGTTTTTTTCATGTCAGCGTGCTTATCCAGCAGAGTGGAAACAGCTGATCAGTCATGTGAGATAAAAACAGCCTCAAGTGGGCATGAAAACTTTTATGTGCATTTTCAAAAGTTTTATCAAATTTTTATGTTTCCATCAAGCTACTTTCATGCAAATCGCCAAAATGCACAGAATTTATTTTACATGAAAAAAGACTGACATCCTATTAGGGGCTTTGTTTGGGTGTTTTTATAGGATTTGTTGACAATAAGAACAATCAAGAATAATATTTAACAAGAACCTGTGAACTAAAGGTTCAGCCTGCAGTAATGTGATTCAGAGCTGTGTTACACCACACGGAGTAAAAAAAGGGGCTTGTCATCTCATGAGGTAAGACAGAATTAAAAGTCGATCTTTTACACTGCTCTAACAGGATTTATTGGCCATAAAGATAGCATCATTTAAGTCATGTAGAATCAGATTCAATTTTCTGCTCCCCAGTGCTTGCGGGGAATGATGAAATATCATCTTTAATGTGACATTATCAATCCGGCCGATCTACGTTTTTAGGTGAGGGACATGCAGTAAATAAACAAATAGATGAGAGAGACGGTATAATATGATGACCAGCATGCGTCACAGATTGTTCCCGTTTGCAGGCAAAACAAATTAGGCAGTGTTTGCTCTATCTCATCTCATTAACCTGGAGTATTGTTTGGCTCAGACCCATCAAGGAGAATAACTTGGTTCTGTTTCCTGCCTCCCTCACCTCCTCTTTTCCCAGGGCTTGTATCGGGAAGATAATGAGGGACGCTGGTTAGTTATTCTCCCCACCATCCTTAATCCGTGAAAAAAAATAAAAAAAAGAAGCGTACAGCATGCAACTGTTATTCAACCAGCTGTCTGTGTCTGTCTCAGCCACACAATTAAACAGCTCCCAGATTGTTTGTTAAATTCTTCCGTGACTCATGCCACACCTTGGAGCATCCGACACTAATTGAACCTGCTGCATCAAGCGCCCCGTCACTCAAATATGCCCTGGCAAAATACAGGCATGGAAATGTT